>BQNB010085009.1:0-13177 GCA_026074375.1 Tanacetum coccineum
GTTATTGTTCTTTATATTCCGCTGTGCTTATCAATCATTGTTATATTACCCTAGTTGAGTCCAGATCTTGGATTCTACAACACGTTTTTACACACGTTTTTATACATACATTTTTGTACACGTTTTTATACACATGTTTTTATACACATAATTTTATGCGTACATTTGTATACACACATTTTCATATACGTTTTTATACATATTTTTATGCATGTTACACATTTTATACACGTTATTATACACACATTTTTATTGATGCGGTGAGTTGCAACGCAGAAGTTTTACAACCCTCCTAGGCAGTGTACCTAATCGTTTTAGTGTAGTATAGGCAAGACTCGGGGGGTTATTAGCGTTCTCTAAGGAAATAGTTTGGGTAGGTTCGAATCGTATGTTCACTAGGGTCTAAGGGTCAGAGGAAGATTATTTTTTGGTTTTTTTATATTTTTTAGAAAGCAAGTAAATCTAGGGTTTGATTAAGTTACTAAACTAAACTACTCCTAATTATGCAAGAAAAGTAAAAGTGGGGACAAACTCGTATGATTAATCTAACGTGTTTACCTAATCATGCACTACTCCCTAGTTGTCTTCTCATATTTTATTACCTGTTACCCTCGTAATGGAATGTGTAAGTATCTAATAAATTAAACACTTAACTCGGAATCCACCCAATGGTGATCTAGTCATGAACTAAAATCCTAAAAAAGCAATAAAGATAGAATGTTAGTACCGATGTAATCATGACTTTCTGAAAAAGTTTGGGAAATTGAAAATCCTGGAAATTAAACAAAAATAACTTTTCAAAAATTTGAAAAAACCTAAATTTATTAAGTGCTACAATGGTGACGCCGTCTCCACACATTGTGAAATATTATTTCTTTGTTTCTTGGAAAAATTTCTGCAAACATATCCCATTAGTGATTTCCTAGAAAAAAATTAATGCATAGGCCACAAGAATGGTTAGTAAAAACATATGACTCACAACAGACAATAAAACATAAAAGTGTGATTTTAAATTTAAACTATCTATTTTATATGTTTGAAATGATTCTTTAAACTCGGATATTTTCCCCTACACTTATCTTATGTAAAATACCTTTGATTGCAATTAAGACGATGTTAAAAACAAAGCAAAGTATGATCACATATAAATCAAGCATATAAGACAAATAATGAAATTAAAAACATACGACACTCCTAAAATGCATAAAATAAATGATTGGGTCACCTCCCAATAAGCGTTTTTCTTTATTAACGAGTCTTCTAGCTAGAGTCGGAGTCACTCTCCTTACGTGACTCCTCCTTCACTCATGCTATCACTTTTCCCATTAAGAAATTTGATTGTTTTAATTATCCCTTCGCCACGCTCGTACTCGGGTCCTAATTTCAAACATTCTGAATAATGAGTCATTCTTTTCCTATTAACATAGCCTTCTCCTTTTTCCGTGTCTCCCTTACTTACTATAAAGAATGGTGGCATGTCATCGGTGTTCAAGTCCTCTATATCTTTAAATCTTTCCATCTTATGAGGCATCTTAGAGGTCACTCTCTCATCATTCTTTTCAAACATAACCGTTCCTTCCTCTTTATCATAAGTAAGCTTAGATTGTTTTAAAAACGGTTTTCCAAAAATCATTCCATCTAGGTAATGATCTATGACACTACTAACATCCTTTAAAACCATAAAATTGCATTCATAAGTAAAATTGCCCACAAAAATTTTATATCTCTAACTCTTCCTGCAAAATTGCAAGTCTTACTAGGGTTTGGTGGTTTTTCTCTTGATTTTAATCCCTTACTCGTAATCCAATTATAGTGAAGCCTAGACATAATATTAACTGGAGATTCTAGGTTAATGTATGTTTATTCCTTAAGAAAATAACCTATCATACATGGGTTTTTTATATTGTCCAAGCTTCCTCTTCTAACCTTAGCTCTAACCCAAGATGGTTGAGGATTCTTCAAAAGCCATCCATAATATTCTCACTCTTCTCTAGTAGGGAAGGTATTAAAGTATTCTAGGTCGTCCTCTTCTTTCTCCTCAAATTCCTCCTCAAATTCTTCTTTTAACTCCTCACTTATTTCGTTTTCTCTAACTAACTCAATTTCGGGTTCTTCTTTTAAGTAAGAAGGTTTATTAGTGGGGGTGGGACAATTTTTTCTAAAGATTCAAGAAGCTTATTGAGATTTCGAACCCTTCTACTAACGGGTGATGTTGGTGATTCGGGTGATGATAATGGATTCACGTTCTCCATAATGAAGAATTGTATAATTAAATGGAAATTACAAAACAAATAACACAAAGAAAAAGATAGACTACGAGAAAGCTACACTAAAAAGAAAAAATATAAATCTCACTCGATAGGAATATAGTGAATAGACCTAAGCTAGATAGAATCCGAAACTTAAACTATTCCTCGGCAGCGACGCCAAAAACTTGATGCAGTGGGTTACAACGCAGAAGTTTTACAACCCTCATAGGCAGTGTACCTAACGGTTGTAGTGTAGTATAGGCAAGACTCGGGGGTTATTATCGTTCTCTCGGGGAATAGTTTGGGTAGGTTCGAATCGTATGTTCACTAGGGTCTAAGAGTTGAAGGAAGATTATTTTTGTGTTTTTATATTTTTTAGAAAGCAAATAAATCTAGGGGTTGAAGGGGGTTTAATTAAACTACTAAACTAAACTACTCCTAATTATGCAAGAAAAGTAAAAGTGGGGAAAAGTCGTATGATTAAACTAACGTGTTTACCAAATCATGCACTACTCCCTATTTGTCTTCTCTGATTTTATTACCCATCACCCTCGTAATGGAATGTCTAAGTATCTAATAAATTAAACACTTAACTCGGAATCCACCCAATGGTGATCTAGTCATATGTATCCTCTAACCTAGCCGCGTTTCCCTAGACGTCTTCGATTTGCAATTAAGAAGCTAGTTTTCTAAAGCCTAACGTGCACATCATTAACAAGAAGTAATAACAAAAGATAAATAAATCGGTTTCATGCAATCATAAGCAAACATAATTAAATTTAGCCAAGCATGTTAATTGAAAGCGAAGAACAATTAATTAAACAACACATAGACATATTGAATGATTAAAAGGGTAAAGGAACTTCACTTCAATTGAACATGGAGTATGAATGAGTATAAAAGGGTTTGAGAACCCTAAAAATTGACATCTATAGCTGCTACAATTATACTTTATGGTTTTCCTCTCAAAACAATGAAAAATAAGGTTTGTATATATAAGGAATAAGTCGCGACGTCGTCGCTTGTTAATTGCGACGGCGTCAGCCCGCCGAATCTTCCATGGGCTTCTTTTAAGTCGGCTACTACGACGGCGTCACTAAATATTTTGACATTGTCGCCTTGAGTCTTTAACGGCGTCAGAGAGAAATACGACGCCGTCTCCACGCACTGTAAATCTAAGCTCCATCAAAGTATTGTAAATTGTGTCTTTGTCCTGTTTCTTCCCCAGTTGAGCCCAAGTCACATGTATTTTCTTCCAATGCTTCCCAAATGCTAGAATATAAAAAAGAAACGTTTAAGCATGATAAATGGGAACATTTGCATGATTTTAGGTGTTAAATGACCTCGAAAAAGTGTTTAAAATTACACTTCATCAAATACCCCTACACTTGGGATTTTCTTGTCCTCAAGCAAATGGGCTTTTCTACCTAGTAAATAGTAAAGTCGGGGACATTTAACCTACTAGATAAAGATAGATTATGGCACAACCGGATAGACCTCGTAATTAAAAGCACGGAAAGTATATACTATCACCTCACATAAGTGTTTGGATTCTCTCATTCTCTCAGGTGTAATAATGAATTATAACAATATAGGAAACGGGCAAATAACGCTCACTACCTGTCATAGTATATAGATTATCATAAGCTTGATAAAGGATTAAAACCTCCACCACTTTGACGTGATCACCTAGGAATTACTATCTAAGAGGTCTTTTAGACGGTTGTAACATTAGGTGTAGGGTAAAGGAAATACAGTTAGGGGATATGGGGGAATTTTGACTAGTGGCAATCTAATTATCTACAAGAATACATGTAAAAGGCATTGCTAAGCCAAGACTCGACGAAACTATGATAAATATACAGAACTCTACATCAAACTCTTTCTTCAACATAAACATAAGCAAGATGGCAACCCGTATTTTTCTAACATATTTTTTTTGCTTTTTTCATTTTTCTATTTTTTTCATACACTTTTGCCTTTCCATATGCTAAAATATAAATAATATACATGACTTGGGCTTTATAATTGCACCCCTACACTTGAGTTTTTACTACTCAATAAAATAAACTAACTAATGTGAATGATCAGTAAACATAGAGAATATTAGACAAATATGAGGGTAATGACTTAACTTTTCTTCCCTATTTCTCCGTATAATAAGAAACTACCATGAATCCTAATCTTTCCAAAACTGTATACACTAAAAATAGACTCGACTTAGCAACCATGTAATCAAGTAAATAATTAACTAGGGTTAAACAAATGTGGTAAAAATAATGTACTAAAAATGAGTACATACATGGAAGGCTAAAGCGATTTGGGTGTAACATTTTTGTGGGATGTAAACAAAATTCAACCACTAAATATTCCAGAATAGTCTATTCAGGAATTTCTTAGTCCAAAGAAATCCTATTTCGGTCGTTCTAAAATACTTAATAGAAGAAAACGAAAAGGATAGGCTCAAAGAGGTGTACTAAGGGTATCTTGCACTAAAAATAAGTACGAAGCAAGGGTGTAGGGGTAGTTATATGATCAAGGAGATCATCATAACCATAACAAATACATGCTAAAAATATGGGTTTATCCTAATGCCTCTTATCACTTGGTAAATCCTAATCACAGAATGCGATCTCACTAGCAGTCTCGGGATGACTCGCTAAAGCAAGTTCTAAAATATATTATACTACCGGTACACTCTCATAAGCATTAAAAATGAATGCTTTTATTACTAAAGATCTAGGGGCGAACCTCATATTTTTGGAGTAGAATTTTTGTGTGGTAGGGTTTTTGTGCTAGTCATATAACTCCTATCCGTGGGTGCTTTTAATACTACAGTTTCACCAATATATGCCATAATATTTTTTTTAATTTGGGATAAAATTATCGTCCTAAACTATATTTTGGTATATTACTCATCATTTTAAGAATAAAGCAAATGCAATTGAAGGAATAGTTTCTAAGGCTTTTATTACCCCTACACTTATTTTGAACATTGTCCCCAATGTTCTATGAGTACCCAAAAAATGAATAAAGGGAGGATAATAAAAAAGCGAGAGAAACTAATACTCCCCTGGTTTTGCTCAATATCGGAGAAGAAACAAGATAAACCGGCTAACATCATCCAAGAATCGTCCAAGTGAAAATCCTAAGAGCTTTCAGACTTTCCTCATCTAATATAACATGTGAATCAAAGACAAAAACAACCATACCAAGAGTAAAATCAGCAAGAAAATTATATACAACCCTATTAATCATGAACTAAAATCCTAAGAAAGCAATAAAGATAGAATGTAAGTACTAATGTAATCGTGGCTTTCTGCAAAAGTTTGGGAAATTAAAAATTTTGGAAATTAAACAAAAATAACTTTTTAAAAATTTGAAAAAACAAAAATTTCTTAAGTGCTACAGTGGTGACGCCGTCAGGCTTAATCATGACGCCGTCTCCACGCACTGTGAAATATTATTTCTTCGTTTCTTGGAAAAAAATTTGCAAACATATCCCATTAGTGATTTCCTGGAAAATTTTAAATGCATATGCCACAAGAACGGTTAGTAAAAACATATGACTCAAAACAGACAATTAAACATAAAAGTGTGATTTTTAATTTAAATTATTTATTTTATATGTTTGAAATGGTTCTTAAAAACCGAATATTTTCCCCTACACTTATCTTATGTAAAATATCTTTGATTGCAATTAAGAAGAGGTTAAAAACAAAGCAAATCATGATCACATATAAATCAAAGATATAAGACAAAGAATGAAAATTAAAAACACACGACACTCCTAAAATGCATGAAATAAACGATTGGGTCGCCTCTCAATAAGCGCTTTTCTTTATTAACGAGTCTTCTAGCTAGACTCGGAGTCACTCTCATTACATGAATCCTCCTTCACTCATACTATCACTTTTCCCATTGAGAAATTTGATTGTTTTAATTATCCGTTCATGACGCTCGTACTCGGGTCCTAATTTCAAACATTTCGAATAATGAGTCATTCTTTTCCTATTAACATAGCCTTCTCTATTTTCCTCGTCTCCCTTACTTGCTATAAAGAATGTTAGTATGTCATCGGTGTTCAAGTCCTCTATATCTTTAAACATTTCAATCTTATCAGGCATCTTAAAGGTCACTCTCTCATCATTCTTTTCAAACATAACTGTTCCTTCCTCTTTATCATAAGTAAGCTTAGATTGTTTTACAAACAGTTTTAAAAAAATCATTCTATCTAGGTAATGATCTATGACACTACTAACATCCTCTAAAACCATAAAATCGCATTCATAAGTAAAATTGCCCACGAAGACTTTTATATCTCTAACTCTTCCTACAAAATTTCAAGTCTTACTAGGGTTTGATGGTTTTTCTCTTGATCTTAATCCCTTACTCATAATCCAATTATAGTAAAGCCTGGACATTATATTAACTGGAGATTGAAAGCGAAGAATAATTAATCAAACAACACATAGACATATTGAATGATTAAAAGGGTAAAGGAACTTCACTTCAATTGAACATGGAGTATGAATGAGTACAAAAGGGTTTGAGAACCCTAAAAATCAACCTTTATAGCCGCTATAATTATTCTCTATGTTTTTCCTCTTAAAACAATGAAAAATATGGTTTGTATATATAGGGAATAAGTCGCGACGTCGTTGCTTGATGTCTCAGCCTGCCGAATCTTCCATGGGCTTCTTTTAAGTCCGCTACTACGACGACATCACCAAATATTATGACATCGTAACCTTAAGTCTTTGACAGCGTCAGAGAGAATTGAGACGCCGTCTCCACACACTATAAATCCAAGCTCCATCAAAGTCTTGAAAAGTTGTGTCTTTGTCTCGTTTCTTCTCCAATTGAGCAGAAGTCACGTGTATTTCCTTCCAATGCTTCTCAAATGCTAAAATATCCAAAAAGAAATGATTAAGCATGATAAATGGGAATATTTGTATGACTTTAGGGGTAATGACCCCGAAAAAGTGTATAAAATTACACATCATCAGGGATCACTTTGATCCATATCCATTTTTAACATGTCATCTGAAAAAAAAGGATGATTATTAATAACCATTTAATACTGAGACGTTTACGAAACTATACTCAAATATTTCTAGGAGCAATGGTGTGTTGGTAGACACTTACCATTGTTGGTATAATATATTTATGATTTTGACATCGCAAGTGAGAGCTATTGAGATATTCTCATATCATAGTAAATATTTATACACCGGAAATATGTGAGCCTATGGGGTTACACAAGTATACATCCAGATACAACCATTAATAATGTAATTAATATATTTATAGTGTGTGTATATATTAATTGTATTAGTTATTATTTCACGATTACTTAACTGTCGTTTGGTAGCTTTTTTGACGAATAATTAACGATAGACCATCTAATTCATATGTATTGTACATGTTAAATAGTTAAGTCCAAAAATCAATATAGAAGGACTATATTGATAAACAAGGGGAGGCTAAGGTTAAAGGAAAAGGAAACAAGGACTAACTTGTTCTCTAAGCTATTTGTATTGCAATTAGAAAACCCTTGTGAACACCATATATATTATATATATATATATATATATATATATATGTGTGTGTGTGTGTGTGTGTGTGTGTGTGTGTGTGTGTGTGTGTGTGTGTGTGTGTGTGTGTGTGTGTGTGTGATCATTAGAAAACCTCATCTCGGTGGAAAACCTAGAAAACTCATCCACAACCGTTGGATCAAGCCACCATCCCCTCCCTTTTTTCACACCAAACTACAAGGACCTAATTGTAACTAACTTCATTCTTCAAGGGACTGTTTTTTAAATTTTCACACTTCATATATAATGCCTAAAATTAGTCATTTTTTCTTTTCTTCTTTTATCATTCCAGGCTTGATCTTTTTTCTCTCTTAATAAAATAAAACACGACATGAGATTATAGAATCATGATCCTATCTTATTCATGATCCTATCAGAATCACGACATCAGATCATAGTTACACGATCCTATCAGATCATAGAACACGACATCGATAACAAATCGATGGAATAATCTTGTTATAATTTGTTTGATTCACGTATTTCAAATTCACGAAGTAAGTTTATTAATATGTTTCGGTTTCACTTTTGTTAGTTTCGTTATATAAAATCAAATATAAAGCTGATATATGTGTCTGCTAGACTTTATTTGTACTAATTGTTGTTTTTTATGAGTTAGGGTTTTGTTTTATGAATGTTTATTAGGTAATCATCATGTATATTTATAGATGTATTGGTTTTTAAGAGTTTTATGATATGATGCATTGTATATTATAGTTATATGAATCAAATTTGAGGAAAAAAGTGTGGTAAAAAATGTTTACAAAAACTGCACACCAAGTGTTTGATAAAATGTCTGAATGAGATTTTATAACTGCGATGCACTAATTTTATACTGTGATGCCCCAATTTCTATGAGTATACTTTAGTTACACTATGATGCCCTAATAATTTATGCAAGAGGATTTTTGTTAAAAACTTGATTCTCAGTTTGGTTTACGTTATGTCAGACGAATAGTGATCTTAACACTTTTGAGTGTTTGAATAAAGCCAAATAGTTCACACATATTAGCTTATTTTAAGCTGTATTGACAAGCTAATTTGTAGCAAGCTAAAAAACCAATCCAAACGCTACCTTTTGAATTGTGTTTTCACATCACGTAAGCTAATAATAAGTTGTTTGACGCTACCTTCTGATCTAATAAGCTGATTGTGTGTAGGGCTTACTTTAGTCGGATAATGAAGCTAAAAAGAATAAGCTTTTTGGAAATATTGTGTCCTTTGACACTACCTTCTGATCTAACAAGTAATACACTTTATTACAATTTATAGTTTTTTTACCCATTATGTTGCACCTTTTAGTTTATTGTTATAAACTGATGCACATTCTTGTTAATATAATATATGGATTTAACTTTGGAGTTAGACATTTTCTTGTTATTAGTTTAAATTCAATGTTAAGATTTGTTGAAAAATGACATGCTTGCCACTTATATGTTTTTTATTACAATGAATGCAATAGCTAGTGGAAGAGTGATCTAATATTATATTTCGATTTCAATCTGTTGTTATTAAGAGCATAATTTGATAAATTAGAGGTAAGATTTATATGTGTTTATATGTGTATTTTAAGTTGGACGTTTGATTTTGTATAGATCCGGGATGTCTACTTACACACCAAACAATATCTTAATCACCGGGGCTGCTGAATTCATTGCCATTCATGTAGCCAATCGCCTCATAGGAAGCTACCCTGATTACAAGATTGTTGTCATTGACAAGCTTGAATATTGTTTCATTCTTAAGAACCTTAACCCCTCTAGATCATCTTCTAACTTTAAGTTATGTTAAGGGTGATATCGAGAGTGTTGATCTAGTCCACTACCTTCTGATCACCGAGTTTATTGATACGATTATGCACTTTGCTGCACAGATTCATGTCGCTAACTCATTTGGCAAAAGTTTTCAGTTCACAAAGAATAACGTTTATGTTACTCATGTGCTTCTTGGAGCGTGTAAGGTCACTAGTCAGATTTAGAAGGTTTATTCATGTGAGTATGGATGAGGTTTATAGGAAAACCGAGGATGTTGCTATTGTTGGTAACCATGAAGCTTCACAATTTCTTCCT
Organism: Tanacetum coccineum; assembly: GCA_026074375.1. Classification (NCBI taxonomy): domain Eukaryota; kingdom Viridiplantae; phylum Streptophyta; class Magnoliopsida; order Asterales; family Asteraceae; genus Tanacetum; species Tanacetum coccineum. Next base: position 9,916 of record BQNB010085009.1, read on the forward strand.
ACAAACTTGTATTCATCCACAAAGGCTGAATACTCAAGTTATAAGATTTGGAAGTATTGGAGAATGGATTTCGTATTTATTCTTGGAATGGTAGTTATGTTATTGATTGTTGCGTGACGAGTAGAAACAATGGTGTTAGTTTGATTTATAGTATTGTTGACGAAAATTGCATTTTTTTTGTTGGATTTTTGCTGAGAGAATCTGGTGTCTAATACGTAAGGGATGTTTTGGGATATGGTTATTTGATTATTTTGATTATTGTAAACATTTTAGAGTAATATATTATTGGGTTTATTATTTCTTTTGGGCCTTGGGACCAGGTAGCTACTAAAGAAATGAAGATGGTACAATAAAACGTGAAAGGGTGTTTATGTAAAGATGGATGGGTGGCCTTTTTTAAAGACTAAATGTAATAAGTTTAGTTTTTTTTGGCTAGTTTTATATGTAATAATTTTTGTTACTTGCTATTCAGTAAATTTCTTCATAATATTATATCAAATGATATGATTTTTATTTCACTTTCGTGTGTACTTTGCAATTACTTATTCATGTATATTCGTAACCTACCCGTTTTAATTTTTCAATCTTTATGTCGGGAGTTGATATGTATTTTGTATTCTAGTTCTTTTGCGTACAAGTTTACTTTAGAGGGGTCGAATGGGATGCCCTTAAATCACACAAACATATGCCGTTATATTTATCGGGTATAAACCCTTTACCCAAATACAAACAGAAGCCCTTAAATCATATAAATAGATGCCCTTAAATCATACAAACAAATTCCCTTAAACAAACCGATGCCCTTAAACAAAACAGATGCCCTTAATCAAACAGATGCCCTTAAATCACACAAACAGATGCCCTTATATTTACCAGGTATAAACCCTTTACCCAAATACAAACAAATGCCCTTAAATTATAGAAACAGACGCCCTTAACACAATCAGATTCTATTTCATGAAAGAAATAAATTCCTTAAACTAATTTATGATGCTTTAATCTCACAAAACAGATTCTCTAATCATATGATCTGATATAAATAACATCTTTTACACAACTAGATATCTTTTTTGGGGCTGAACATTGCTATATAGGCTTCTAGTCTACATTAATTATACTTCTTTTGCATCTTCAAATTGTGTACATTGTAATATTAATTTTTTATACTTTAAAGCCTTCATTCAGATCATAATAGGTTCACACATCATATGTGTACATAGCACTAAAATATACAAACGGATGCACTAAAATATATAAACAGATGCACTAAAATATACAAACAGATGCACAAAAATATATAAACGGATGCACTAAACAAGTACCTCAAACGATATCACTATCAGATAGTTTCATGAGTTAAAAACGCGATAGTGCATTCTAAGTGTTAGGTTAAGACTAATGTTTATGAGTATGGATCAAAGATGATCTGATTATCTAACAATTGAAATATTGTTATAAAAAATCATGTATGAATTTACTGTTATTTGCTGCTACTGTTAACTGATATCACTATTAGATTCTAAAAAATGCTGAAACTCTTTTTCGGATCCATGTAAATTATACAAAAATAGCTTGTTCACCTTAAATGATTTAACTTTGTTACCAAAGTGAGCAACACTCGGTACAAAACCATCGAACTGAAGATCTAATCACATGAAATAGGTATACTTCTGGTAAGCAGATTTTCGTTACTTTAGTGAAATCGTTATCAAACAGATTTAGATTTAAGCCATTTAGCTACATTACATTTAGACATCAGCAAGATGGTGCCCAAATAATACTCATTGATGCCCTAATCCTCTAATCCTCTATGTAACATTAATATCGACACCCATGATATTTGGATGCCTTACTATGATACAAACGGATACACTAAAGTACCTCAAATGGATGCACTAAAATATCTCAAACGGATGCCCTACTATGAAATAAAATAATGGTTTTTTACTCTTTATGTATATATGTTGTATGTATACTGTCACATAATGAGTAAAGATGTCAACTTTAAGGTAATATGCCTTTTATGATATAGTATGAGTTATATACAGACGTTGCAGAAGTGATATCTTTTCGAATGTGATACTCATTGATGCCCTAATAATACTAATTGATGCCCTAATAATTTTAGTGATGATTGCTATTATACTATTTAATTAATCCAGCTAACTCATCACCTATTAAGTTTAGCGTACTAAAAACCCGATCATCTACTGATATACATTTTGGCAGAACTAAAACGAACATGATGCTCGTAGTTATGTGATATTGAATTACATGAATGAGATAGCCAACTAAAATAAGTGATATAGCAAATTTATAACACCATTTCTCTTTACATTAAAATCTAAAAACGACATAGCTTAACCAGTTTCTATAGCAAGGTTATACCACATGATCATGTAACCACAAACATCAAACCAACATAACGAAAATAAAAAAGTTGAAAGGTCTAAAATAAGCCATCGTTTTTGCATAGGAGTACATAATACTCTTTACAGCTGATGTGTCATTGTGTAGGTGTTATTTATGTATCAAGTTTTACTATTTGTTTTACGCAAACTATACCAAAAAACAACACTCTAACGGACAGTGTACCCGATCAATTTAGTTTCGTTGGTAAGTAGGGTATCGATCACTAAGAGCGAGAGCTTTAATTCCTAATTCTATTAGTATTTTAGTTATCTATGTAACACCCTCAAAATGGGTCGCAGCGGAATAAGGGTCAGAGAGTGTTACTTCATAGATCAACAGCACAAGATATGAGAACGACCTCTATATGAGTCGTTTAAAATTGATAAATTGGATTAAATAAACTTGTTTTGTACAATAGCCCGAAGCTTAAATTGTTCATCCATGAAAAGTAAAGATTTTAAAACATAACAGCTATTTCCAAAATGTAATGCACCCAAATCTTTATAGTAATGACTCCAAAATGGTGACCACCAATGTATCCTTGTTTCTCGTACCTTATTGACCTGAGCAAAACATGCTTTAAAACGTCAACATAAAGTTGGTGAATTCACAGGTTTAATAAATGTATAAAGTAGGACCGCAAGATTTCTAAAATTGTGATAAGTAACAAATACAATAATATAAAAGTAATTACGAAGTGCGCAAAGCTCATGACACCGAAGCTCGACATCTATGTATGCAATTTAATGCAAATAATGGGCCCGTGTAGACGTTTAAACCCGCAACATCCAAATTGTTCCGACATGTATACATTCGTGTTTCGGACCTCCAAAACTAGTGAGAGCTACTC
>BQNB010085009.1:13292-28594 GCA_026074375.1 Tanacetum coccineum
TGATAAACATAAACAAGCAATCAACGATAAATTAAGCAATCGAGATAAACAAACCAAACATTTAGATCTTCATAATAATGGCTAATACCCAAAGGTATTAGCCTTCAAACGTTATAATCAATACAGGAGTAACAATTTAGCCAAGGTAAACTAACTGAGTTAACGAATGATACCAAAAACTAAACGATTACAAGAGTATAGGAGATTACAAGTTGTTTCCTATGGAATTAATCACGTTTCAAGACCTCTTCTGAACTTCTTCTCCTCTGAAAATCGACTTTTATGGTTTAGGTATCAAAAATATGATTTAGCACACTCAAAACTCGTTTTTTAGTTTTCTATTTATAAGGTCTGGAAAAAGGTCGATACGGCGTATCAAAATTATTCGATACAGCGTATTGGGGGTTTCTTAGAGTAGGGACCATGTTTGATATCTCCCAGAATATTTTATTTCCATATGGCTTGAATGCGGCGTATTGGTCTTTCTTGGATACGGCGTATTGATCTTGTTTCCTTTGTGGTCTTTAGTGAAGTGTAGGCACAGATACACCGTATCTTCCTTGATGGATACGGCGTATTGGTTGTCATAACAGTAATCTTCAAATATCTTCGTTTAAGCTCCAAAATGTGTGCCTTTTAGTTAACTTTCACCAAATACTCCAAAATTACTGTAATTCTCAAATACAAACGATTAAGTAACAATTCTTTGCAATAATTATATAAAATATTACATGGGATAAATGATGTTATAAAAGTGAAGTTATTTGATGTTGATTAAGTTTTGTCATCAAATAACCCCTACTTTGAATTCTACTTGTCCTCAAGTATCTCTTTTAGAAGTTTATGAATATGTATCCCTTAGGCTTTTTTTTGTTTAGTATGTTATTTGATCTATTACAAGTACACAACCAACAGTACGAAATATAGGAAGATGAAAAACACTCAAATCACTCACTAATCTACTGTAGGTTTACATGTAAACTAATTCACTCAATTGCTCGTGTTGTAACGAGTATTCTATCATAAGCTTGAACAAGGATACACATCTCTACACTAAGCTAACGAGTAACAAGTTTATAAAGGTAAATATGTTTTTTATTATAAGGCTTAGGGTTGATCATTCTACAATCTTTCACCAAAAGTACCAACACCAACAAGGCAGCTGAAGCACACATACATGGCCGTAATGACGGATTAGAATGTGGGTGTTTCGACACATCCTCATTCGATTCAAAATTGAAGCACACATACATGGCTGTAAAGACGGAATAAACATGTGTGTTCGATCACATCCTCATTCGAGTTTAACCAAGGGTTAGGATGAATAATGATATAGGGTAGGGATCTTATAACTTTCACCAATAGTAATAAACCAACAAGGCAGCTGAGACATGTATACATGGCCGTAACGACGGAATAGACATGCATGCTTAATCACATCCTCATTCGCGTAAAACCCATGGTTAATGATTAGGAAAGGGAATTAAATTTTTGTTAAATAAAAATTACAAAGCAAATAGATAGGGTCCAAGATATAAGTTGCTAGACACTTTTTCCCTGACTGTTACCATGATTAAGACACAACTATATACAAACGTCTTGATCATAGATCAAAAACAACAACCTGAATTGGTGTTCCTGTAACAGTCAACTTCCCAATCATCACATACTTTACATACTTTTACAAGACAAGTGGTGATATCTACCACTTTATACAATACTCTACATCTTTGACTTATAGATGTATCAACGAATAATCAATCCTTCATATAATTCCTTTGGTCTAAGCTCTTGCAAAACGATTATCTTCAAACTTTCCTCCTCTTTTTTTGCGATTTTTAATTTTTTTTCATATACTAACTACGAAACTCAATGTAATTTCACCATCTTCACGATCATAATAACTCTAGATAATTTCTTTGATAATTCTTCATTCTTCAGACGTACCAATAATTGTGTTGGTAGTTAACCGTACCAAAGATAAAAAAATTGACACAAGACTCGGGAAATACATACTTTACACTTTAAGCAACTAGCAACTGATAAATGGACTTAATCTAACAGGGTAGGCTAAGGTGTAAAGGTGTAATGAAATAAACATTTGGTGTAATTCCTAAAGGATTGGCTCTATTGGTTTTTCTAGGGGTATCTTACTCTTAAGATGAGAGTAAACAAAGGGTTTATACGGGGATTTAACTAACCAGTGTAGTTAGTTAATAAAACAACATATAAAGGCATTTTGGGTGTAATCCTAGAAATTTATCAATTTAAACAAGTTACTCCATCTAAATCCATAGTACTCATTATTGTGGTCTCGAATAGATATACCAAGCCAAGTTCTAAAGTCTACAACATCACCGACACACTCATATTTTGTAGAATTTAGGTAAACATTTGGAAACGGATAAGGTTAAATCCTTACAAAATCTAATAATGGTTATTGTGTGCGGGTTATGTATCAAGTAATTTCACAAAAGTATGCTTGAAATTTTTTAAAATTTAAGCATAATTTAAGCATTTTAGTGTGAAAAATAGGACAAGTATACATTCTAATTCCCATCCCCCCACTTGAATTATACAACATCCTTGTTGTATAGATAAAACATTAAAAACAGGAATTAAAAGAATTAGAAAGTGAGAGACTCCCCTGATATTTGCTTGGTAGATTCTCCAGTTGAGTTGTGACGCAAAGCTGTGTGTTGACCAAGCCGTTTCTTGAGTTTCAAGACTCCAACACTTCCAGATTTCCAGATTGTAGATACTTCACCAACATCGTCGATTTCTTTTCAGCGAGGTCCTGTGCAAAATATAGGAAAAAATGCAATACCCTATCTCGGGTATCTACGATTAATTTAAATAAGCTAAATAAACTGTACAGGAGGCCAATAGCCGTATCACTAAACTAAAAGACGCCTATTGAGAAACTATAAAAGTATCTAATACTGGTCAGTCTGTTGAATACGCCGTATCATGTACATGAATACGCCGTATTGACATAACTGGCAATAATGTTTAAAGTGCATAAAAATAAAGGATCTGATAATGTTCCAGACATTCGATAGTCGGTAGGTATGGAGCGATACGCGAATTGATGTCTAGAAGAAAGACTCGTAAAAATAAATTATAATTGGGTTGTCACTCGGGAAGCACTTTTTTGCTTGGTAGATTCTCCAAGTTGAGTTTGTGAGCAAAGATGTGTGTTGAACAGCCGTCTTGATGTTTCAAGACTCCAACACTTCTAAATTTCTAGATTGTAGATACTTCACCAACATCGTTGATTTCTTTTCAGCGAGGTCCTATGGAAAATATAGGAAAAACATGCAAAACCCTATCTCGGGTATCTACGATTAATTTAAATAAGCTAAATAAACTGTACAGGAGGCTAATACGCCGTATCCATACACTGAAATATGCCATATTGAGAAACCTGTAAAAAGTATCTAAATACTGATCAGTCTGTTGAATACGCCGTATCATGTGCATGAATACGTCGTATTGACAGAACTGACAAAAATGTTTAAAGTGAATAAAAATAAAGGATTGATAATGTCTAGACATTCGATACGTCGTATGGTATGGAGCGGATACGCCGTATTGATGTCTGAGAAGACAGACTCGATAAAAATAAATAACAATCCGGGTTGTCTCTCGGGAAGCACTTTTGTTTACAGCGAAGTCTTTAAGTTAGAATTTTTCCTTCTATCTTTCTTCACGTTTGAAATACTCTCTCTCTTAATTCTGCTCTTGATTTGGATAGCTTGGTTCCATGACATACTCACGAACTATGGTGCTGAACTTACTGCCAGTCTTTGTTGAGTCACAACGAATAATCCTGTCAGCCCATCATCACTGATCAGACCAAAGTGATGAGCAAGACGCCCAATAAAATGTCCTCATGATAACCTGGCACCGCTCTTCCTCCCCTCAGCACGCCTGAATAAGTATTGTGCTAATAAATACAGGACGTTAGCTGCCCCTCGGTCCATTCTACGTAGATAGAATAGGTCAGTGGCAGTCACCTTTTCAGGTGCCTGCCCCCTCTTAGAAATGATGTATGAGATCAACATGTGGCACAGCCTCCGCAGCGGGTCTCTGATGTATGTATAAGAGGGAGCGCCTCTCAAAAAGTCCCTGCCAAAAGAAATCTCAACCCAATAATCACTAAGATCCCCCTTATCGTGGATCATTCTCTCACTCCCTAACCAGTATTCCCCAAATCCGTCATCTGTCATCTCCTCGGCAGTATGCAAACCTAGAGCTAGAATAAACTGTCTCCAGATCATACTACGTCTAGCTCCTCCCAACTGAAAACATAAAGTATCAGCGACATCTAACCCCACTCACTACCGATCCTGCAAGTGCTGAAGAACTCGAGTATAAACTCCTGAACTAAAGGTATTCGGATCTCAAACAACCTCCTCCAAGCGTGACTCACAAATACCTCCTGCCCATCGTCCCTAGTATATACCATCCTCAACCTCTCAGCCAAATCCTGTCTCATATCAGGAGTTAAACCATCAAAATCTAGTATATGCACTCGGTTAACCTGCCTCCTAAATATCGTCTAAAGCCTCTGCTCGAAATCATGCACTATCTCCTTGGTGTATCCCTCCACCTGATAACAAAGCCATAAGTGTCTCTGATCACGAGGTGGTAGAGGTGCCATATCTGCAAAATTAACAAGATTAGTACAAAGATTATAAATTTTAAACATTCTGTTCTGAGAGTGGATATGGCGTATTCAGAAATAGATACGCCGTATAAAGATCTGTAGTCAATACGCTGTATAGATCAATACGGTGTATGGGAGTCAAAATGCAGGATCTTTATCAGATCAATACGCCATATTTGTTTTACTGAATACGTCGTATTGAGGTTTTTTTAATTTGGGTGAAATTGAGTCAATACGCCGTATCTATGTTTGTGGATACGCCGTATTACTCTGCAGTTTAAAAAGAAAAGGGGTTTTCCCTTTCTACCCATTTTGACCCATTCATAATTCTTAAAATCTTATCATTGATTGCAGGAGGAAAAGAGGATCAAAACAAGTAATACTAACAAAACTTTTTAATCCCTAATCAAATTCTTAACCCTAATTTCAATTTTTATAAAAAAATCAAATTGGAAAGGGGAAGAATACATTACCGAGCGATTGTAACTGAGATGAGAGTGATTAATCAAAAACAAAGATCTCCAATAATTTTTCTCGTGGTAAAAATTTGTGTGAGAGTGAAAAGGTTTGAGTAAAGAGCTCAATCCGGTGTATCAGTTGGGCTTTTATACCTAGACTCGATACGTCATATTGGTGTTTGTGCAATACGCGGTATTGGGTGAATTATGTTGACTTTGGTCAACTTAAGTTAAAACAGTGGATACGTCATATAGGTGTTAACCTAATATGCCGTATCCGTTCTTAGAGACCAATTTTCCCTGGACTTAACAAAGTAAAGAAAATGTACCTTGGCCTCCACAACATTCTTGTACAATCACCATCCTTATAATACCGTTGAGGGTCGAACGGGATGCCAAACGACACATACAAATTCTTAATAAGATTTAATAACATCCCGTTGACAAGATAATTCCAAGCCACGATATTTACATTTAATTCCATGGCAAAACTTTTCATAATGAAAACTTTATTGATTTTATCGTGACTTCCCTCTAGAAGATTATTTGACCCTTGTGTATTTTCATTACCCTTCGAATATTGTATCATATCAATTTCATTATCATCATTGTCTTTATCTGATTTTAGATCAACGGGATAAATTATGTTGAAATGGAATAGATCATTAAAGTACAAAATGTTTTGTTCCACTTCATCATATTCGGACAATGATGTTTTATCTTTCAAATCAAATTCATTGATATGTTAAGGGCATAAAGTGGGTTCCGTTGAGAAATTTGATTTAGACGTTAGAGCATCATTGTAAACAATGGCTGGAAATTTATTCTCAAAATCTTTAAAGAAGTCTAAATCATCAATACAACTGACTGAAGGCTCGGGTGATGGAAACAAGGGCATATTGACTTTTTCATTATCATTTTTTGAATCCGTTTTCAAATCATTGGCATAAATTATTTTATAAGAAAACGAGTTTTTGTCAAAAACTACCGTGTAATCTTCATCGTCAGATTCGTCAAACGATATTCTAAAGTCAATTTCATTGTTGTTAAGAGAACTTACCGTGGGTTCACAGAAGAGTGTTTCATTCGATGTCAAATTATCATTGAAGACTATAGATGGGAATTCGGTTTCAACGGATCTAAGGTCGTGAAAGTCTTTATCATACCAGATCTTACCATACTTAGCAGTTTTCCAGTTAAATACTTTCCCACGTTTTCGATCCTTTTCTTCCTCGAGCCTGATGTATTCTTCCATAGTAATGTTTGGGTCGTCCATCCTGTAATAAAATTACTAGGGAAGAAAACTGTCAAATAACTTATACGTCGTATTCTGTAAACTGAATACGCCATATTACATAAACACAATTAGCAAACAGGCAGGAATATAAACTTATTCTAAACTAAACTAATCCTAAGGGTTAGATATAATCTAATCTTAAAAACCAAAATATCAAATCAAAATCAAGATTAAATTTTCACTCCCCGACAACGGCGCAAAAAACTTGATTGTGTCGTTGTGTGGTGTTAATTTTATGATTTCAAGTTTTAAATTTATATTTTGCCGACTTAACCAAAAACAACACTTTAACGGACAGTGTACCCGGTCAAAATATCATTGAAGATATAGATGGGAATTCGGTTCTTCAAGATCTAAGGTCGTGAACGTTTTCATCTATACCTGGATATTACCATACTTAGCAGTTTCCAGTTAAACTTTCCTACGTTTTCGAGCTTTTTCTTCCTTGAGCATGATATATTCTTCCATAGTAATGTTCGGATCGTCCATCCTGTAATAAACTTACTAGGAAAGAAAACCGTCAAATAATTTATACGTCTTATAATACGCCATATTACATAAACACAATTAGCAAACAGACAGGAATATAAACTTATTCTAAACTACACTAATCCTAAGGGTTAGATCTAATCTAATGTTAAAAACCAAAATATCAAATAAAAATCAAGATTAAATTTTCACTCCCCGGCAACGGCGCCAAAAACTTGATGTGTCGTTGTGTGGTGTTAATTTTATGATTTCAAGTTTTAAATTTATATTTTGCCGACTTAACCAAAAATAACACTTTAACGGGCAGTGTACCCGGTCGGTGGTAGTTTCGTGGTAAGTAGGGTGTCGATCACTAAGAGCGAGAAACAATCTTTTAATTTATTAATATTTTGGTTATCTAAACTAAGTTAATTCTATTCTATGTTAAACCTATGCTAAACCTATGTTAATCCTAAATCTACGGTAAGGGGGGGGGCGGGGTTTTCAGCCTGAGAGACTGGCATGGGTTTTGTGGCGACTAAAATCAACTTAAGACACTAAAACACACGCAAGCAAATTAACAAAAGATAAAAGAGCGGTCTAGTCCAAATAATACGAAAAACGTATTAACCACTTTTAATCTAATAGAATGTAGGTTGTTTATTTGTGCAATGATTATTATCTCGAGTCGGCATATCATACTTTAAGATGTAGGCAGTATTTTCTTCCTTAAATCTAGACACGTAGAAATTCTGTCACAATTAAACGATCGCATAACGCATCCATATTTGCTGATTATAAGCTCTATCTTATGGATGTAAAGCAAAGTGTGTTCTTGTTAAAACCCTAAGCTCATAGAGACTTTACCCTAGTATCTGTTAAAGGCAATTCATACACTAGGAGTCCTAACCAAGGTCTTTACAATTAACTAAGGACTGTACTCGTTGATCCCTGGGTTACCTGCCGGTCCAACTAAGCTCACACATCTAAGGGCAAAGATAGGTCCTTATTTATGATCCTATTGGTCTAGATATATAAATCACTATATGGAGAGCTATCCCGGCATCTATATTACTTAGTCCGTATCACTAGATCCAGTTGAATGATAGGTCGCATACAAAAAGCATTTAAAACAAGTATAAATTTAATAAACCATAAACAAGAAATCAACGATAATTTAAGTAATCAAGATAAACAAACCAAATCATTCGCTCTTCTTAATAATGGCTAATACCCGAAGGTATTAGCCTTTAAAGTCCTAATCAATACAAGAGTAATAATAGCCAGGTAAACTAACCGAGTTACTCACTGATACTAAAAAACTGAACGTTACGAGTATAGGAGGGATTCAGTTGTTTCGTATGGAATTGATCATGTTGCAAGACCTCTTCTGCTCTTCTTCTCCTTTGAAAATCGACTTTTATAGTTTTGGTATCGAAAATATGATTTAGCACACTCAAAACTCGTTATTGAGTTTTCTATTTATAAGGTCTGGAAAAATGTCAATACACCGTATCGAAAGTATTCGATACGGCGTATTGGGGATTTCTTGGAGTAGGGATCATGTTTGATATCTTCTAGAATATTTTATTTCCATATAGCTTGAATACAGCGTATTGGTCTTTCCTGGATATGGCGTATTGATCATGTTTCCTTCGTGGTCTTTAGTGAACTACAGGCACAGATACGCCGTATCTTCCTTGATGGATCGGCATATTGGTTGTCATAACAAATAATTCGTTTAAGCTTCAGAATGCGTGCCTTTTAGTTAACTTTCACCAAGTACTCCTTAATTACTGCAATTCTCAAATACAAACGATTAAGTAACAATTCTTCGCAATAATTATATAAAACGAGTTAATTACATGGGATAAATGATGCTACAATAGTGACTATATTTGATGCCATCAATATCTCGAATGGGGGGAGGAGAATTAGAACGCTACTTGTCCTTATTTTTACAAGAATATGCCTAATTTATGCTCAAAATTAAAAAAAAATTAGGTTGTTTTTGTAAGATTATTAGTTGCATAACCCGCACACATAACCCTTATTTCCATTTTGTGAGGATTAAGCCTATTCTGTTTCTCCTATTTTATCCAAAATTCCATAAATATATGAGTGTGTCGGTGACTGTAGTGAACTTTAGAACTTGGCTTGGTATACTATTCGAGACCACCATAATGAGTATTATTTTTTATAATTGGAGTAACTTGTCCAGATTGGTAAATTTCTAGGATTAAATCAAAAAGCATATTCGTGTACAACATTATGGTTATTTTGACTAACTTGATAGTTAGTTATCCCTGTAATAAAAACCCCTGTTTTACTCTTTATCTTTTAGAGTAAGCATCCCCTAGAAAATCCTTTTGAGCCATTCCTTTCGTTTCTTACACCACTAAAAATGTTTTGTTACACCTTTACACTTTAGCCTACCTTATAGATTACAATCCGTGGTTAGTTGCTAGTTCCTTTTGTGTAAAAGTATGTACAACATGTGATCGTGTGTGCATTTATTATCTTGTTTTAGGTCGGGAATTGCACAATGCAATTGAGAACGTGAATAAGTAGTTATTTTTATTTTTTGTGTGTTTACTACTTTCACTGATATTTTATTTTCGGAGTCATGCGCATTATGACATATTATCCAGATTTATTATGATCGTGAAGTGATGAAATTTTACACCTTGATTAGTTTTCTAGTTATGTTTACAAAAAAAGAAAAAAAAAGAGAGAAAAATACAAAAATACAAAAAATGTAAGAGAGAAAAAAAGGAGAGGATTGTGAGATAATCGGTTCGTCTAAACTTAACCGATTTATTATTTTTGAGATGATTGATTATTCGTTGGTACATGCTATAAACCAACAATGTAGAGTATTGTTTTAAGTTGGTCACAAAAATTAACCAACTATGTATTTTTATATCAAGTGATAGATATTGCCACTATTGTTGTACTATATTATGGATGATCGGGAGTTAGTCGTTATAGTAACGCCAACTAGGTTGTTTTATGGATGATTAAGACATCTTGTGCGTTCTAATTCGTATCTACCAAACAAGGTGAGTTTCCGTGTTAAACGCAGAGAGTTAGTAAGCTGATTCACTTTGCGCTCTCGTCCTACTATTCGGTTGTGTCGGGATATCGGTAGCTTCGCAACCATGTGTTGCTGCTTCCTCTTGGCGTTGGACTTACTCCCGTCTATCTATCGCTTTTTTTATTCGCTATATAACACCATATTTAAATCATTTTCCATGCCTAATCCTACCCGATTGCGTTTTTATACATACTTTGGTTTATCCGAGTGTGTACAGGACGTGCAGCCAACTCACATGTGTCCTCATCCCGCTCTGGGAGCTTTTGAATGTGGATGCTGTGTCTCCTTGTGCCCCTGTTGGTGTAATCTTGTTGGTATAGATGGACTTAATCTATTCTTTTCGCATATTCGTGTTACGGTGTGAGAATCACAAGTGTCACAAGTCCATGGAATTGGGCGTGCACTTGTGGTTTTTGTCGCCTTCTCTGGACTATCAGTAATCGATAGAGATTAAAAAGAATGATCAGCACCTCTTCTCATTCGACTGGCCATTAAGCGAAGTACTAAATGTTACACTTAGCTTCGTGAGTGATTTGAGTGATTTCGTTTCGCTTTTTTTGAGGTGTTGGATGTGAGCTCGTTAATTAATAAACTTGCTTAACAGGACACAATCCTAGAACTTTCGTTTGGGATATATTTTTATAAGTTCATTCTAAATAGTTTTACTTGAGGACACTGGTAGGATTCAAGTGGGCGGGGTCTGTTAATATCCACTCCAAATCAATGTCACTATTATTAGCCCAGACTTCTTATCCCCCTTTATATTGCGCGTTTTTATATTATTTTATGTCAGATTGATTTACTTAATACGCTAATTTGTCGTGAATCTCAGTAATATGAGCAATTGCACAAAAGTTGGTTGAAAAGAACGTAATTTGAGCATAAACGAAGAAGTTCGAGAAAGTATACTAAATCTGAAGAATATGATGTATCATTCTAGATGGATACGCTATTTAGACTTTAGACAAAAACTCAAGACAATTGTTGACTTTGAAGGAATTTGACGTATCCACATCAACAAATAATTCGTATAAGATACTGTGGTCAACATTCTGCAAAATAGCCCGATCCTCACATATCATTACGTCCATATCCTGAACAACCGTACTCTACTCTTCCGTTTTCAGTGGCGGGTTTATGAAAATTTTTGGAATATTATAATCGGGGAGCACACGCAAAGCCCCAATATGCCATATCGGACCCCTCCAATACGGCCTATCGACCTGATTTCCAGACTTATAAATAGAAAACCTAACATTCGGTTTTCAGTGTACAAGATAAACTTTTAAACACCAAGTACGATGTACAAACGATTTTAGAAGCCAAGAAGGTCCAGCAAGTGCCTCAAGTCAATAGAAAAACTCTTGTAATCTGTATACTCCGCTATAAGCGTTCGGTTAACGTAATGTTTTATTTACTTTAATTGTTCGTCTATCATACTGTATATTGTTACAATGACTATGGGCTAATACCTATAGGTATTAACCATGTCTATGATAATTTAATTTTTGGTTTGTTTATTTTGATTGTTTACTTTTTCGTTGCATGTTGATTATGTTTATCACTTCATACCCGTTTATCGCTTGATTATGTTTTCATCTATCATTTAACTGGATCTAGGATTACAAATAAAGCGATGTAACTAATCGTTATGTAGGTTTAGATAGAGTCTGGGATAGACTAATATTGATTATCTATTCCGACTCTGGATTTAATAGGACTTACAATTTAAGCCTTGTTTCTTCCTGTTGATTTGGTTATCATTAACCCTAATATTACAAGGAATATTCTACGAGCTACGCACGGATATAAATTCATATAGCATTAAATAAACAACATAGAAAAACATAAATAAAAGAGACTTATCCAGATAGCAATCAACCCCATTGGGTCCTTAGGCCGGTCGAGCTAAAGTCCCCACCCCCTTGGGGTTGACTTTTTGACTTTTCTAATCTTTTATGGTTAATTACATTTAATTACTTATTAATTAAAAAGCCTTATTAGTTAGTTACATCTAACGAACTAATTAACGACCGTTAGTGTTCATTCGTCAAATCATATATTAATATAAATAAATATACAATTATATTATAATTAACATTAATATAATGATACCTAAATGTATAACGTGTGTGACCCCGTTGGCTCACGTATTTCTAGCCGTATAAATATCCGTATGACATGAGCACAAACCAACATCGCCCACTTGCGAATGTCTTATTCATATAATATACTATACTAATATTGACAAATAGTCTAGCAACATCATCAATGCTCCCAGAAATACCTGAGTTTGTAGTTTTTAGAAAACAACTCAGCCTTCTATGGATTCAGTTAGTCATATCTCTTTGTTTCAGATACATGTTAAATATGGATATGGATCAAAAGTCATTCCATAATTTAACGATTTTGTTTCTCGCGTTTGTATTGATTCAGATCACCAAATGTAAAAAGAATCATCTTAACTACACTTTGGGCACGGCCATGCAAATATCTGATCAGCCCAACGAGGGGCCCAGTAAGTATCTTACTCCCACTCAAGTGGAGGAACAATAGCTATTTTGACTACAAGTGTCCGTCATGTACTTCTAAACATTTTTGAAAATAGTCATTATAACTACCCTTTTACAGTATAGCGTTAGACTATTGTCAAGAAAATGCTATCCATACATGCAAAACTCGCTTGCATCTCAATTCTAAGGATAAACATAACTTTTACCATATGTGTACACCTAATGACGCTGATCCATAAAGTGATTAACAAAGGTGAGGTATCCAATATTCAACCTCATTTACCTTTTCTAACCGCATGCAAAACCCGCTCATATTTACCTTGCCTTAACAATATTCTCATATTATTAACTGGTAATGGATAAAACTTTTCATGTGATTAACAAACTCTTGACTCAGGTATTCTCCTCCATGATTGGATCGAATAGCCTTTATCTTTTTAACGAGTTGATTTTCAACTTCATTTTAAAAGAACTTAAACGTTTCAAATACATCATGTTTATGTTTCATCAAGTATACATACCCATAATGGCTGAAATCATCTGTAAAGGTGATGAAGTAACTAGCACCCTCTCTTGACACAGTTCTAAAAGGGCCATGATGACATCAAATAACATCTATTTTATAGCATCATTTATCTCACGATATTAACCCATTTTGTATAGTTATTGCAAAGAATTGTTACTTAATCGATTAAATTTGAGAATTGCAGTAAATATGGAGTAATTGGTGAAAGATAGCAAAAGGCGCGCATTCTGGAGCTTAAATGAAGATATTTTGAAGATTCCTATTCGGAAGACCAATACATCGTATCCATCAAGGAAGATACGGCGTATCTGTGCCTGCACTCACCAAAGACCACATAGGAATTAAGATCAATACGCCGTATTCAGAAGACTTAATACGTCGTATTCAAGATATGGAATCAATATAATATTCTGGAAGATATCAAACGTGGTCCCTACTCCAAGAAATCCCCAATACGCCGTATCCAATACTTAGATACGCCGTATCCAACCGACTTCCAGACCTTATAAATAGAAAACTCAAAAACAAGTTTTAGGTGTGCTAAATCATATTCTCGATACCTAAACCACAAAAGTCGCTTTTCAGAGGAGAAAAAGAGCAGAAGAGGTCGAGCAACGTATTCAATTCCATAGAAGACAACGTGTAATTCCATATACTTTAGTAATCGTTTAGTTTTTGGTATCATTTGTTAACTCGGTTAGTTTACCTTGTCTAAATAATTGCTCTTGTATTTATTATGATGTTTGAAGGCTAATACCTTCGGGTATTAGCCATTATTATGAAGATCTGAATGTTTGGTATTTGTTTATATCGATTTCTTGATTTATCATTGAATGCTTGTTTATGTTTATCAATTTATACTTGTTTACGCGCTTTTTTAATAGTTAAGTTAAATCGCGTAAGCTAAAAATCAATAATTAACGTAAATGGACACCAAACGAATTAAAGCTTTCGTCATGCAAGCAATATATTATTTTTACGAAAGTAACAATAAAATTTTTATATTTTATTTTTATTGGTTGCGTAAAACGTTTACGTTTCGCGATAAATTACGTTTAAGTATACCCGGAACCACTAAAATTAATCTACGCTTCAACAAATACCTATGTTTATATCTAATACTCAAAGTTTTATAAAACTTTACCTACATTCATCACTTGAGCCGAAATTACCATGAAATAAATAAACCAATACATACACTTTACAAAATTATACATTATACTCAAAGTTACCAACTTAGAATTTCAAGTAATACTTTCATTTTTGCAAATATGAATTTAGCTAGTCAATTACTTCCTTGAAATCATGGGATAACTTCCATATAAGGGAACATAAGAACACAAGTCATTAAGACTTAAAGACTTTCACAAGTCTTGACCAAAGACTCCTTAAAATCCTCCTAATGTTTCTTTGACTAGTCTAGGTGGTACTTAAGGACTTTGCTAGTAATATACACACACACTTCTCATTCATAAGGTGAAAACACAAAAACCTCTCCTCTTTTCCCCCTCTTTGGCCACGGCAACACCAAGAACACCACCAAATCCATACCAAATTTTATTTAACACATTTACACACATTCCTACTATATATCTAAGATGTCCTAAGAAGATTTGAAGGCTTGGTTAAGTCTTTACAAGTGTTAAGCAAGAAAAATGGAAGATTAGGGTTTAGGGTTCCTTTGATTGTGTAAGCTTTGGTTTATAATCTAAACAAGGGTTTAGAACATATTTCTCATCATCATACATCACTATAAGGTTATCTATAAACCCTTTATGTATTTACATTTATCATTTTATGTGTATCTAAGTTCTATGTAGTGAAATCACCATTAGGATGTTTTTAAAACATGTTTTTATGAAACACATCCAAACTTTCTGTTTGGATTCGACATATAACCTGGTCATTTTATAATTTTATAAGATAGTACGTCTCATGACGATTCTAAAATGATAAGAAACTATAAAAACCGATGTATAACGAAAAAAATACGACGATTTCAAGTTTACGTTAAATATATACTTTTATAAAACTATTTTTATAAAAGTTACTATTCACCATAGAAACTTATACTCTTAAAACATGAATAAATCGATAAAACTTTTAAATATGAACAGTAAAAATCACTATTCATCAGAAAAACTCAGATTTTGAAAATGTTATATTTTGATAACTCGTCTTAATACGAAGGCGTGTGAAGAATACTAGTAATCTTAAGATCAAACCAAGAACAAGAGTGAGATGTGGGTTGGGATGTTAGAGAGAACTTAG
>BQNB010085010.1:1169-27784 GCA_026074375.1 Tanacetum coccineum
ATTTCAAAACGTATGCGATTACTATAACAGATACAGCATCACATAAAAAGTAATTACTGTTTAGTTGCGCTAAGCTTATGACACTGAAGCTAATAATCAACAGGGCATGTTATATCATGTCGCATAGTATTCCTGCCCTTAAGAGGTGTCCCAAACCAAAGACCACCATAACGCACAATCGACATGACATATATCCGTTTGTTCTTCGTTAAGTGGAACCAAAGCGGATAGGGATAATTAGTCCCAATAGATCTATTTACTCACTCGCGCTCCCTCAACCGGTCCTCCGATCGAGAAACTAACAGTTCATGATAATTTGGGCAGTAGTAGGTTTGTAAGCAACTTAGGCAACACATAAACATGTAAAATTCGCGTAAAGAACTTGTGTCCAATTTAAAATCAAACAATGTTTCTCACCCCATGGTATAAAGCATTTGTAAATCAGTAAAAATGTGTGTAGGTCCTTATAAACAGGATCTGAATGAGCCTTGATAGTCCTTTGAATAAATCCAAAGATACTATGAGAGACAATGACCTAAATAAACGACGCGTCTTAGGGAAACGAAAGGTACACGAAACTTGAACAAAGGTTCATAAGAGAAAAGACATCCATGTGTGTTTGTGCTTTAATTTATTTAATAGAGTATGATTAAATAAAAGTATAGAGTTTTCGTTAAGTTTCGACGTTTATTGAAAAATTTGCCATTTTTAGTAACTTTCTATTTTAGGTAAGTTTTTAAATTTCGGGACGTTAATACCGTCCCCTATATATATTGATATATCCATTTTTCCTAAACGCACTATCTCGACCTAAACGCTTAACTCATATGTTCGCTTTACTTATATGTGTCAAATTATTTCATTTTTATAAATCCTACGTCTTTTATTATTCTTTCCCTTTTAGGAAACTTTTTAGTTTCAAAACGTTAATAGCGTCCCCTATATTTGTTAAGTTTCCATATTCTACAAATTGTTAAAAAAATCCTAAATCGCCTAATCCTTGTATGTAAATCGCCTAAATGTTCAATTCGTACCATTTCATGACATTTCTAGTTGTTCTAACAAATTACTTAACATTCTTATATGTTTCGCTTGCATTTAAAACATCCAAAATCGTCCGAAAGTGCCCGAAAACTCATTTTACTATTCCTAACAGTCCACTATTCATCTATTTTGTCGAAAAATGTTTCGAGTTTCATTTGGCCATAACATGGTCGTTTTAAGTCTGATTTTAAAGTGTGATATGTGAAAAATTATCTATTCAAATTAAGCTCTTCAAAAACTACTTTTACGCCTAATGAAAACATTTTTAAGTCACTCAAAAGCACAAAACTAATTCGGGACAGCAAGGTTGTTTTAGCGAAATACGACCAAAACTCAACCCAACTCGCATATTAGTGCCTAATATAGCCTTAATCTTTATTTACCAATAACCAACCAATAACACTAAACCTTAATCCACCCTAATCTCTATTGTTGCAACTCTCATCAACTCACGATCTCACCAAGAACATAATATAAGACATAAACATAAAGTGGTAATAATGTTTACTTTCATTTTATAAAAGATGACAAAAATATTAACTTATTTCTTTTGTAAAAATAACACAAACACATGAATCTTTATGAACAAACATAGATCTATAGAAATAATGGATAAAACCAAGTAAGGATTCAAGAAGAACTTACAAATCAAGAAGAATATGTAGCAAAACACTAGATCTATACCCACAAACTATAGATCTATAAAACCCCAAATAATCTTGCAAACCCTAATTTTATAATTCTTGAAATCTTTGAAAAACAACCAACCAACACTTGGATCTACCTTAGATAACCTTAGAAGAGTGAGTGTGTGTGCTGGGGTTTGGTTTTTGGGGTGCATGAGCTAGGAGGCACAAGGGAGGAGGAAGAAAATTTTTGGTGAGTTTGAAATGAAATGAAATGACCTAGTTTAGAGAAAGTGTGATATATATAGGCCATGAGTTAGGGTTTGAAGGGTTCAAGTGGTGCATAAGTGACCAACACACACCAAAGGTGTGTTTGGTCTTGGGTTCGGCCGAATATGGTCACAAGGGACCATATGGTTCAAGTTTTCTAGCCAAGGTTCATTATACTTGGTTAAATTCAAAATTTACTTAGGTCCACATGGTCTTCAGTCAAATGTAAGAAAGCATTTGATCTTATACTTTCGTTTTGTTTTCTTTTGCTTTATTATTGTTTAGTTGGTCTTTACGGTGTAAGAACTTGCATGCATGCAAGTTACAAGGCAACAAAAGTGTCATTTTCTCATCTAGCATGCACACATGGGTGAGGCTTTCAAAATAAGATGCCATTTAATTAATTTTGAGCATGCATACATATGAATTTCATGGGTTTTGGGTATAGGAGGAGGGGTGAATGAAATTTTTGGACTTAGGGCATAAGATTTATCGATAACTTGAGTTTACACGAAAAGATTTCGAGTTTCCGGGGTTCCGTTTGGTCAAAAACGCGAAAAACGCAATTTAAGAGATAAAACCCTAAAATTAATATCGGAAGTGATTAAAAATCACGAAACACTCAGGAAAGCTAAAATATCTTATATTAAGCCTAAATTAATTATAACTGTACCGGACACGTCGTGGAGGACGTTTTTCCTAGTTTCTATGCAGCTTAGTTTCCCTGGTAAATTGTCAGATTTAAACGTAACATATAAAATTTAAAAGTAGATGACCGGAATGGGTCGGGATACTAACCGGGAATTTACGGGGTGTGACACGCTACGTAAAGGTTTTACGAAAAATATGATAAATGCGCGTAACATGAAAAATAAAAATCGAATGTAATTAAAATTATTTCTATGGCATTTTAATAAGATAAGCGTTGATGCTTACCATTGAATTCGCCGTTTCTTTGTATACGTCACGTAATTACAAAAATTTTTGTTAAAAAAAGGGCCATTATTTCTCCGGTTAGTCGTGAGTTCATGTCTCAACATAAATTGATAATATATAATTAAACACTCGTGAATGAAATAATGAACTAAAATTGACGGATTGTCAAAAGCATTTCCCCCTAAAAAGGATCTTCAGTCCCTGGAAGATCAATTCTTCGTGTTGCAGCTTTTTGTTAAAATTAAGAGGTCGAGGGTATTTCTATCCACATTTGATCTCCCTCTTCCATAGTATATTGGTCCACGACTCGAATTCCATCGAACTTAACTATAGGGATCCGACTTTGCTTAAGTTGTTTTACTTCCCTATCCATGATTAGATAGGTTCTTTCGATGAATGCAAACTTCTATTCGATCATTATTTCGTCTAGAGGAATAATAAGGCCTTCACCCGATAAACACTTCTTCAAGTTCGAAACATGGAATGTATTGTGTTTTTCCTTGAAGCTCTCGGGGTTATTCCCAGTGTATATACGCCACGGACCTACTAGTGATAAAATCATTGAATGGTCTAATATAACGGGGACTTAATTTCCTACGTTTTCCAAATCGAACAACACCTTTCCACGGTGATACTTTCAGCATAAACGTTGGCACCAACTTCAAACTCCGAGAGGTTTTACGGTCTCACATTCCGCATAACCTTTTTTGATCTCTACGAGCAGCCAATAATCGCGGTTCTTTGATTTGCACAATCATCTCTGTCCTTTCGCGATTATTTCCGGTCCTGTGAGTTGGACATCTCCAACCTCACTCCAATATGCAGGCGATCTACATTTCCTTCCGTATAGCGCTTCGAAAGGTACGGCTTTAATACTAGCGTGATTAACTAATTTTAGTATGAGAATTCGGCAAGGTACGTTCTTTATCCCAGCCACTACCAAAGTCAATCACGCAAGCACGCAACATGTCTTCCAATGTCTGTATCGTTCTTTCACTCTGACCATCAGTTTCAGGATGGTAAGCAGTGCTCATATCTAAATTCGTCCCCAATGACTTTTGAAGAGATCTCCAAAACCTTGTGCAAACGGGGTTCGGGTCCAATAATATGGAACACGGGTACCTCGTACCAACAAAAAATCTCCTTCAAATATAATTGAGTAAGCTTCTCCATTTTATACTTCTCATTCATCAGAATAAAGTGAGCAGATTTAGTCAATCGGTCAACAATGACCCAAATTGAATCATATCCAGATGGTGTTCTTGGAAGCTTTGAAATGAAATCCATTGTAATTCTCTCCCATTTCCAAACAGGAATTTCCGGTTGCTGAAGTAATCCTGACGGCTTTTGGTGTTCAGCCTTGACTTTAGCACACGTCAAGCATTACTGACATTATTCGCAATTGTTATCGTTCATATTCTGCCACCAGTTTAACTTGTCTTCAAATTATGTACATTATATCCGGACCAGGATGAATGGAATATTTGATTTATGAGATTCCAACATGGATCTAGACCTATCAATCTCTAAATAATGGTAACATACTCGTCTTTCAGACATTTCATTTCCATCGGATCTAACTTCAAATGCTCCCCTTTGCCAAGAAATTCCTTTCGGCACATATTGTTCCTCTTTGCACCCTTCACACGTTGCATTTTGAATTTGCTCGGGTAAATTATTATGTACCGTTACCACTAAAGCACACACTCGAATCGGTTCTTTATCCTTCCTCATTCGCCTTTCCCATGTGATAATGAATAACACAATCGTAATCACTCTAAAGTTCAATCCATCTACACGCTGCCTCATATTTAGCTCTTTTTGATCAAAAATATATTGTAGGCTTTTGTGATCGGTGTATACCGTACACTTAGTGCGTACAAAATATATAATCTCCTAGTCTTAGGACGCAAAACCACCGCTACCCAATTCTAAGTCATGGGTTAATTGTGGTATAATTTTCTTCATTCTTTCTAAGTTGCCTAGAGGCGTACGCAATCACCTTTTCTCGTTGCATCAAAACAACTCCAAATCCTTTAAGGGACGCATCGCAATACACAACATACGTATCTCGCTTCCCTTCTTGGGCAGTGTAATATTGGCGCACTACACAATTTCAGCTTCAATGTTTGAAATGCCTCCTCTTCGTCGTCGCCCCACACATACGACTTATTTTTCTGAGTGAGTTTAGTTAATGGTTTGGATATTAGAGAAAAACTCCTTTAATAAACCATCGTATAACTGCCAAAACCCAGATTAAAATTGTCGCACTTCCGTTTGTGTAGCAGATGCAGCCAATTTTTAATGCTTCTAGATCTTTGGCAAGAATCAACATGAACTCCACTACTACATGCACTATGGCCAAGGAATTGCACGGAATCAAGCCAAAAATCACATTTCGAAAACTTAGCGTACAACTTTTTGCTCCTTAGCAAATTCAAGATAGTCTTCAAATGTTCACCATGTTCTTCTTTATTTTTGGAATAAATCAGAATGTCATCAATGAATACAATCACGAACTTATCAAGATACGGCTTGCACACGCGATTCATCAAATCCATGAATACTGCAGGTGCATTAGTCAGTCCAAAAGGCATTACTTGAAACTCATAATGTCCATAACGAGTTCTAAACGTTGTAATTGGAATGTCTTCCTCGCGGATACGAAGTTAGCATGATAAACCAGAGACATATAATCAATCTTTGAATAAACACTATTACCTTGCAGCTGATCAAATAAGTCATCAATCCTCGGTAATGGATATCGATTCTTGATTGTCAACTTGTTCAGTTCTCGGTAATCAATGCACATTCAGAATGATCCATCCTTCTTCTTTACGAACAAGACCGGAGCTCCCCACGGTGACGAGCTCGGTCGAATAAAACCTTTCTCTGACAACTCTTGCAGTTGCTTGGACAACTCCTTTCATTTTCGGATGGTGTAATACGGATCTGACACACGCGCCACAGGTGCAGCACAGGGATAAGATCAATACGGAATTCAAACTTGCTTGGGTGGCGGGAAGTCATGTAATTCTGTGGGAAATTACCCACGGGAAATATCGGATAACGGGAACATCTTCTAATCGCTTCTCCTTCGATTCTTGTTCAGTTACTTGAGCTAAGAATAGCTCACAACCCTTCTCGATATACTTTCGAGTATTTAATGACAAGAAAAGGAATCTTCAATTAGGAATTATTTTTTATCGCCTTCGATAGATACAACGTGTCTTATCCCTCAAGGAATTTTAACCTTTTTCTCTCCACTCAAAATAGCGGATCATTTCGTGTAACCAATCCATCCCAATAATGGACATCAAACTTCCTAGTTCTATTACCATTAAGTCGATTGGAATAAAACGGTTTAAAAGATTAAGTGTACACCCTATTAACACATTATTGGTACTTACTACTTTTCCATCGGCCAATTCGACTTCATAGCAAGTATCTAACTCAACTGGTTCGATATCAATAAGGGTACTAAAATTTGTAGACACAAAACTTTTATCGGCACCGAACTCATTTAATAGCAGCAGCATATTGATTATTGAGTAAGAAATGTACCAGTAATGACTTTAGGGTCTTGCTAAGCATCCCTGGCTCCTAACTTGGAAACAACTCCTCGTTTATTTCCACTTGTCATTCATTGTCTCAGCAACTTAGGGCAATCTCTCTCTTTCGTGTGACCCTTTTCATTGCAATTATTAAAACAAGTCAATATCTTTTTGTCGAGGCTGCCAACAATCAGCCAGTATTATGCCAACTAACTTACCACACTTACATCACTTTTTCCAACAATCCCCAGTATGTTCTTATTCTTGCACTCACTTTGGAAATTTGTTGTATTCGCGTGCAAGCATTGGTCATAGTTCCAGCATTAGCCCCTTCTTTGGTTTTGCGGACGATTATAATCGCATCGGTTGTCACCACGACCACCACGATCCCCTCTACCTTTCCTCTTTTCACCCTTAGAAGCCACATCAGTCTTGTCTTGTATTATTTATCCCATGAGCTGATAAGCCATACGGACAGCCTCATCAATACCAGCAGGCCTCGATGATGTCACATCACCACGTATATTCTTTGAAACCAGGGAATTATATTGGGCTTCCACTTTCACCTGCTCAGGCTCCACCATTCTAGGACCGACAGGCCTAATTCATGGAATCGGTTTGTATACCATCAATATCAGTCCTTTTAACTTCAGTTGTACCAAATTCATTGCATCAGACTTTGCACACACTTCGAGGACAAAAATTCCTTGGTCATCTACTTTTCACTCATTTCCATAGGCGTACCATTAGCACAGCATCAATACCCATGGAAGCAATCCTTCCATTCCACTAAGTCTCAATGGTATGACCTTGAAGAGTGAGTGCAAATTTCACCTTATCCCTTTCCTTGCAATCACTGATTTGAAACACATATTCTAGTTTCTCAAACAACTAACATAATCCTACGGCACCTTCGATGCCTTTAAAAGGTTGTGGGTCACACTTCATAAATGTTATGTAAGTACACCTAGTAATTTTGGGCGGTGCCGATCCGGCACCACCAACTCCAGCACCACCGACTCCAGCACACCGAGACTCCAGCACCATGGCTCGCACCACCGGCCTCTTAGTACCGCCGGCTCTAGCACACCGGCTTTCTCATCATCGGCTCCTGCGGTTCATATTTGCCATAAATTCAGCCATAAATGCGGCAACTTGTTCCCTAATAACCTCGCGCATACGTGCCTCAGACATTGCTTTTGGCGGCATGATCCTGTTACAACATAAATCAAATCATAATGAGTATTCATTCGATGATTATTTTAAGCAAAGGAACAATTTAGAAAAAACCAAGAAAAAAAGAAAGGTAACAACAACACAACATAGAATTAGAACCAAAAGATAATCATTTCATTAATCACAAACAAGTTACAAGTTGCATTGGTCATACATTACATGTCACATCTATGCTATTACAACCCAAAAAGACTAGTTCTCGACTAACTGACATCGCAGTTTAGTTAGTGATGTACAAAAGATTCTACAAATGATACTAATTTCTATAAGAGTCACGTAGGTGGTCCACGTGGCATCGGAAGTCCTCTGGTTCGCAATCAGAAGTAGAGTTATTCGATTTTCTTTCTCAGGGTCCTGCTCGGTATCTCCATCATCAGATGGCAGCTTCGGAATAGACCCAATATAAAACATATAAACGTAAAACATCTTATTCCACAATTCGGGACTCATGCAACCTCCTTCTCAGCAAGTCTCACGGCTCCATCGGAGCCCACACCAACTTTTTAGGTGTCTCAGTCTCAGCCAATCTTTTCTTCAATGTGGCATTTCTACTCTCCAATACCGACATCCTCTCAAGAACATTACCCAAAGCACGCTCGACATTTTCCAAATCATGATTAAGTAACTCCCTTTATTTTGTCTGTCCCTGGAAGACTTGTCTTTTTATTCTTGGATTTAAGAAGAGCAATCTCAGTTTGGCACGTACCCAACTCATCCTCCATAACTCTAGCTTGTGCACGTGATGCCTCTAAATCAAGCCTTAAGGCCCACGGTGCTAATCCATCAACATGAGATGAGTCATGAGCAGAAGATGACTCTCCTACCTCAAATAAGCCCTCGAAAAGTCACGAATAGCATAAGGCTTTTGGGTAGAGTAATAGTCCCAGTAGTAGCTCGGGTACAAACATAGACTCTCCTCGTTCTCCTGCTCAGAATCAGATGACACAAAATCGATGACACATCTCCAGGTCGGCAGGGTTTTGTCACCTCCACATCATAAGAAATATCACTCGCATCTCCTTCGAGCTCAATTATCAACTCTTCCTCGGGTTCATCTTCAAGATCTTCTTAGGTTCTTCTTCGTCATAATTACCAAATCATTATCATTGGAATGTCAACGCGTTTGGTTGGGATCATGGTTTTCCACAACTTGGTTAGCTCGAGAACAACTAGGTTCACTTCGGATATAGCTTATTCGGGCTGTTAAAGTGATTTGGGTTCTCATGACAATCTGCGTCGTATATACGATCTCGTATTAGTTATTAAAATATATTACATAATTACAATTTTTATTCAATAAATGAAAATTTTATATTTTAAATATTTTTATTATATAGATTATATGATATATATATATTTTATATATATATATATATATATATATATATATATTTCCGGTATATATCTTTAAATAATTCCTTTGGAACATTTCGTGTACCCATCGGGTATTTCAGAGGATTTCGCTTGCACTAATTATTGTTAAAAGATTTCAAACTAAAAAATCTTTCGTTATTTTTTTTTGAAAAACTTTTGTTCTCTTTAAACTTATGCTTGATTTCCAATCTGTAAACACCATTTTTCAATATCAGCGGAAGGGTCATGTGGGGGGCGACGTCTTTATTCTTAGAACTCTTAGCATATAAAACGACTTGAAAAGGACGTTTTTAAATATAACCATTCGATATAAAAGTTACACAATCGTAGGTTCCAAATTATCTTTTTAATAAAAATTGAATGTCATTTACCGTGACTCGTGAGCTTATATGATGAAGTAGCACCCAATGTGGTATTCTGATGCGTTGTAAATTTGAGGGTGTTACACTTCATCACCGATTTACCTTCAAGGACATGAGATAAACATGATAAAAAGTTTACAATAATGTTGAGTGAATCCATAAAGTTTATATATATAATAAATTCCGAACACAAGTATCATTTCTTAAAATTATCAAGACATAACAATGTGGATCAGACAAAGTTATAGGGGGATTATTATAAGCCTCATGACATTGAACGTTACCATATAATAAAAATGCCCACTATATACCCTCGCTATGAGTGCATATTACTCTCTATACAACGCATCCGTAGTGTCATTTTCCTGACACGAGATGATAGCCAGTCATCACGGATTGGAAGTGGCAATCTCCAAATAGTACTATTCTATGTATAAGCGTCTACGATTACCCGGTAGTTAACAATTCATGATTTCTGGTGGTCTTTTATCTAGCGAGTTAAGCTAACTTATAATAATCAAGACTACTAGCATACATTCGGGTTCCTTATGTTCTATTTTTAAAAACAAGCATGTTATCCCCCTCGAGGGTTTATAAAACAATTAAAGTATTAAAATGCGAGGATATGAACTCACCTTGATCAACGATCACGATCAAATAAACCGAATATATCACAAACGAAGCAGCAACGATCTCGTCCACGACCTATAATTATATTGCTCGATTACAATACGTATAAAATACAATGAACGATGCGTACATCGTTACGACGAAAACATATATATATTTATATATACGTACATACATATATGTGATGAGAAATCCACTTGCAACCTTAAGACTTAGTATATTTTATATACGCCATTTTCCATCCAATCATATACCATTTCACTTTATTGAAACCTTTTTATATTCGGTAAGTTTTTTTTAGAAAGTTACTATTTTCGGAAAGTTACCATCTTTAATAAGTCTCGACACGATATTATATTTATAATAATATTTATTCACCTTGTCGAACTTTCGACGCCCAATTAACCATTAATTTCTAACAACGATATTATATTTCGAATATTACGAAAAGTTACTATTTTTATACTTTTCATTTTTAGAATCGATCAATCGGTCTCAAAAATAATTACTTACAATAGTATATTAATCGATATTATTTTATCACTCAAAATCGTACTTGAAACGCGTTATTACTAATTAAAATATCTGTTAACTTTTACGTTTGACTTTTATAAAATATATTTATTTTCTAAGTCTGACCCACCAAAACGACCCACTAAATCACATTTTCATGACTCGGGTTCTAAAGAAAATTTATGCGAAACGATATTCCGAACAACTTTTTAGTTTTAGCCGAGACTTGAATCTCGACAAAAAATGACCAAAATGCCCTTACGAGAATCTGCTAAAACTTAATATATTTTTATAAAATATGCAGAAGTTTGACTTTCGATTTTGACCCATTATATCTCATTTTCACGACTTTGACCAAAAAGAAATTTTATGTAAAACGTCATTCCGAACAACTTTCGTGTTTCGCCGGAAGGCCGAAGCGGACTCGAAAGTGCCCAAAATCGCCGTTTAAAAATCTGATCAGAATGTTTATTAGCAAAATAGCTGATCCAAACAATATTTATTTTTCCAAACTTCGATCGGCCATAACTTCTTCGTTATTAGGAGTTACGGGACGTTCAAATTACCGAAACATACATAAAATTAAGCTCTACCATAATCTTAAATCAAAAATCAGTTTTTATGATTTTTCGAACCTCGAAATACGTGCCAAAGTTTCTGCTCGAAAATACAAGTTACCAAACATGTCAAAAACTATTTTTCGACCCAAAAATAATCTCACAACATATCCAATATAGCTTATAATCAATACCCAACTCGCTCAATCAACCAATATCTTAATCTAAACTAGTTCGCGCAAGACCCGGACCTCATCACATAAAATATACGAAATCAATTTAAGAACGAAATAATGAAATAAATATAACTAGGATACTTACAACAACACACAAGGTGTTGGTTTCGGCCTTCCCCTTTTTGGTTCGAACCCACGGACGCAACCCAACCGAACCCTTTTTTCAATCGAACCCACTAGCCACAATGCTTATTTATCACCCAAATTTTAATACTTTCAACCCATTTCGACCAAACTCGAACCAAATTAAAAATAGAAAAATACTCATTGCATGTGGGATTTTATTACATGGATGTGTAGGAAATGACGAGGGGATTCGGAAAATATTTTCGGATCGTGTTGCATGTCAAATTTTCCGGCGACCATGGCGGCGGAGTGGTGGTGGCCGGCGGTGTACAAGGAGGAGGAGGGAGAGAGTTTATTTTCTAGTGTGTGTGTTTTTATGAAATAATGGAAGTAAAAATTCTTTATATACTTGCACTAGTTTGGCTAATTGGCAAAACAAGTCCTCCCCTCTTTTCTCTTTTAGATTTTTAACACACTATACTTTTACTTAAATAAAAAAAACGACAACCGAGGCTCGGGATTTCACTTCCGAGACCATTTTTAATTTCCGCAACACTAAATTTAATTAAAATCATTTAATAAAATGTGTACACCTTAAAACGCGAGTTTGGCTCGAACAAGGAACATAACCGACACGGTTCGCAAAAATAATATTTTATGATAAATAAAATAATAACAAGATGCGTCGTAAATTTTTACGATGCTCGAAACGATTAACGAACGCGCGATCAAACGTCGACTCGCGAAACGTCAAAAATAAAAATTATCAAATCTTTTCCAAATTTTTCATAATAAAATACAAAAATATTTATTAACGACAAATAAAATTTTAAATGTCGACGCTTATTCACGGAAACTCGAAAAATAATTATTACGACATCGGATACGCGATCGTCGTACGCGTCGTAAAACTCGGGTTGTTACATTTCACCCACCTTAAAAAGAGCGTCGAAAAAATAAAAAAAATGTTTTTTTTCGTTTGTATAATTGTTATGTATAAGTAGGTCAATCGTATTGTCATTTCTTGTAAAATAAATATTTATAAATTTAAAAACTCATATAAATATTTTATATATGATTCTAAAAATATTTGGTGTATCTTACCAAAAATTTTATTAATATCGAGCACCAAACTATTTCATTTCAGGAAATAGTGTATAAAAATCATATTTCTCTTGTTTTATTCGTTAAATGAAAAATTTTAGCTTACTCGATTTAATTATGTGATAAGAAGTAAGAGTAAACGCGCACGAGACTAAAAAAAAAAAAATAGTGAAATAATGACGAAATAAATGACGTCATAAAATGACCTGAAAATACGAAATGTTACACATTTCATATTAATCCTTGGATTGTTTGTCTTTGTCATATAATTCACGGTATGAGTTATATAATTGTTATTTTTCATAAGTGATATATACGGCATATATTACACACTTTGCGTTTACTTTCGATTTATTTTATTTAACCAACCACCAAACTACTACAACTTGAAATCTAAATCTTTTATCAACGTGTCGCGTTGAGGTGACTATCCATTGGGAAACCCAAATTCATTATCCTATGCTAGTGGGACTTAGCAGTTAAGTTAAGCTGCAACTTCTTGGTCGAGCCGTTCCAGTTTCTGTTTCGTCTTGTACTCAATGTGTACTTTCCCGCCAATCGTTCTTCATCATCAATGTGAGTTTATAGCCCTATGTTTTACTGGGGTTTCAGATATTTTTTGGTGGTGAGAACATGCTGGTTTACAAATGCATTTACATGGTTTGCATTACCTGTTTGGTTTAATACTCTTTTATATATATCGCGGGGATACAATTACTTGGTTTTAATTTATGAACGGAAAACACTACTATACTTTATGATTACGATTAGCTTAGTTGCATGAACTGTAAATCACTTGGGAGGGTGAGGTGAATGTTATGATTGCGGTTTATTAGGGATTGACAATCCCCGTTCGTGTGATTAGCTATCACTGGGCAATACGAACGTTTCTTTATAACATGGTCGGAACACGATTGGTGGAGTCTTCAGGGCCCAACAATTACATTACCACTATGAAACATTTTCATAAATGTCGGGTGTTTGGTGGGTACACTCTATGATGTGGTACTTAGTATTTCATTAATGCTAGGTGTTCTTCGGAGGGGACACCGGTGTGGGGTACATTATTCATTATTGGTCGGGTGTTCTGGGAGGGGATCCTGTGAGGGTGATATCGATCTTAAATACTGCTACCCTTTTTTCATTTTTGCTCGGGGTGTTCTTGGGGGGACCCTGTGCATGGGTACAACTCTTAATGTGCCTTGAATAATATTGGATGCATACAAGTCTACGTGCTGTTTCATGAACTTAGAGTAATTGTAATCATATGTTTTATACATACATTGAATATTTACTGTGCCTTGAATTTTAAAAAGGAAAAGGTTTGGCAATACATACTTGAAACATTTTGGTGATATATATATAAATATCATGCATGCTTTGAACAATTGCGGTACAACGTTCATACGTACATTTTTGTGACTATTTGGGGATTGAAATGGTCAGGCATATTTTACAACTCTTTGAATTATGACATTCATACATACATTTTGGGGAACATACCAGGTTTGAAATGGTCATACATACTTTACAGAACTTTGTTTCAACGTTTGTAATTACAAAAACCTATGAACTCACCAACTTTAATGTTGACACTTTTTAAGCATGTTTTTCTCAGGTGAATTAGATGCTTGGATTATTTGATGTGCATTGGAGTCTAAACTGACAAGATTTCATTCATGGATTTCTACATACATACAAGTGATCAAATCTCGTTGTGTTAATTTCAAGCTTTTCATTGTGATGCAATTATGGGACAAACATTATATCAATTTCAAGGAAATCAACGAGATTACTTTTCAAACGACACATTTAGAGGTCGTTCTCTTGTATCTAGCGCTGTGTATTATGAAGTAACTCCCCCGGACACATTTCCGCTGCGACACATTTTTTAGGGTGTTACAGATTGGTATCAGAGCACTGGTTATAGGGAACTAGGTTGCATATTTTACCCTAGACTATAACCGTTTTCACAAGCATTGCATCACAGCAAACATTTTCAAAGTGCATACACACTACTTGCTTACTTGCTTAGGTTACTTGTTACCTTAAGTGCTTACATGACATACATATATATAATATATATGCTTGCATTCCTTTTGCGTATATCGTACGTTTATTTATATAAGAGTTAATTATATAAATACTAGGACATTTCTTAAGACATTGTGAGTGACAATTGGTCTTCATTTATATCCGCATACATCTAAGTTACACAATGGTCTCCATTTTTTACTTATAGGCATTGTGAGTTTTTTGCACAATGGTCTCATTTCGTTCTCAGACATTGTAAGTTAAACAATGGTCTCTAAGAATATTATTTTTCTTCATAGCTTTATACAATATCGTATTACACGGAGACCGTCATAATTTTGTTTACATGGAATTATGTATGAATCTAAGTATTACAAGTCTTGTATGGGCGGGACTTGTAATATGAGGATTGATATGATAATTGCTATGTTAACAAAGCCCGTCACAGTTCTGTTTACATGGGATTATGTATGAATCTAAGTATTACAAGTCTTGTATGGGCGGGACTTGTAATAGGAGGATTGATATGATAATCGCTATGTTGACTCGTTCATAGAGACCTTTACCTTGTTTACTCTAACCGAGTACTCATTAACTATCTTGAACTCTAGGTCGATATTCCTTATTTTGTTTTACTCCCCGTCTCCGAAGACGAGTTTGGAACACTCGTCCCATACTCATTAGAGCACATGCATCGTCATGTCATCCACCACCTTGAAGGTTATGTGAGTACGCGTATTGCATCGGAAATTATTAAGTAGGATGATTTATAATCTCTTTATTTGAAAGGATTGGGACGCCTCTTCAGTTAAATAAAGAAATTGTAAATCCCCGCACCGAACCATAAGTTTATCATTTCTTACTTACATAAATTAGGACGCTCCTTTATGTAAGTAATGAATTATAAATGAGTGGGCTTAATGGTATCCAATATGACACGAGTATGAACTCGAACCCGATAATCACCGAAATCCGTTAAAAAGGTTTAGAAGCACAATAGTGTCTTGCCACTCCGCAGAAATCTTAAGGCCTCGCTTGGAACTACCTTATCTCATTCTTAAGTTATTACTTTTGCCGTTGCTAATCCTCGCGATCACGAACTGTTCGTGGAACTAACAGACTTGTTACACACTTGAACTAATGGAGTTGATTCATCCTCGAACTAACGACTGAGTACCATATTCCGCCGTCTATCGCATAAGCTCTTCCGCGAGCTCCTCCCATTTGATTGAACTTTATTCTAGGGACATCATTTCTTGAAATGTCCTCACTCTCCGCATCCCATCACCAATTGTTATAGTTATGGTCGTTATGGTTGCTGTTGTTGGGTCCTGGAATCTTCTTCCCCTTTTTGTAATCATCGAATAGGGGTCTTCTGTAGATATGCAACTTGGATCATAACAGCTACAAATCATATACCACAACTACTAATCCAGCCTTCCAATACTCAAATTGCCTACCATTACGCACAATAAGAAAAATGAATCTGAGCAGTAGAAATATAAACTAGCAGTAGTAATAAAGATCAACAGTAGTAACGAAACACTTCCCCTCAAGTGGTGCATGTAGATGGTTAAACATGTTAACAATAAGCTTCCCCTGAAAAATATGTTAACCATCTCTTGAATCTTCAAATTCTGTAGGCTCTATGAAATGATCACTGATGAAGAAAACTAAGTATAACGAACTTTATATAGAAGTAGAATAACCTTAAACTTGTGTCTTATATCTTGTACTATCCTCGTGACTTCGAACTTATAAATAAATCTGTGAAATATAAGTAGATCGCAACCTCTTGACAAAAATCCTCATCTTCTATGAGACACATAACAAGTGATAGCAAATGTGAGCATTGAGCACCATAAGTTTGTAAATCACACACCTTTGATAGATTTGTCAAGTCTTCGTCACATCGTTTCTAAGCACGAACAAGTTATCTCTTTACGTTGTAAGTCGTTTAAGATATGATAAAACATGTACCCAAGTAATTCCAATTCATCGTCAAATAAGTAATAAACAACCTTCTTCGTAACCAATTAATCTAATGATACGAGCCATTAAACATTTTAAGAACATTTAAACCAAAATTAATGTGTGTGTGTTGTCCGATATCTCTATAACCAACTAAGTACCAAACCATATATTCTGTTTGATATCGAATAAGCCTAGCAGTTTTAATCTCTTCAAGCAGCACTAAGTATAAACTGAGCAACACTAACTTCCTGGCAGCTTTAAAATATAGACGAAGCAGTACTAATGTAGTCTTTGACAGCATTAAGTATGAAAGCAGCATAAACACGTACGATCACTACTAACAGTACTAACCTTGTATTCGTTGGCAGCATTAACATAAACGGGCAGTATTAACAAATACTTGACAGTAGTAATGTACCTTTGGCAGCAGTAAGTGTAAAGGAGCAGCATACTCCTTAAGTTCTTTGTTGATTCATCCTTGATTGATAATCTTCCACGTCAAACGAACCAATATTGATCATACAAACTAAAAACATGAAATTTATATCATGAAAAACAAAACCTTAAAACTTTAAAAATCATTGCGTCAAAACCAATCATCTATAATCCTTGTTGCGATTTAATAGCTACTAAAATCTCAGGCTCATCCAATCAACAAACAAATTATCAACCATCGCAAACCAAAATATCCCGTAGTGTTTACCGGTATATATCCAAATAATAATAATAAACAATACCTTGAGCCAAAGCCTTCGATTAAAATAATCAATATCCACTGATTATAATAATCAACTATATTATTATCCAAACGTAATCAATATCTACTGATTAAAATAATCATGAAGCTTAATCAGAGTAATGAAGAATTCAACCGATCCATACTTGAATTAAGAGTGACCACGTAGCAGATCAATTGATGGCAACAAGTGTGACGATTCGAGCAAGCACCCCAACAAGTGAACAGAAGAATCAAATGCACGAACATGACTTATTCCAAATACTGTACACACTTACAATCGAACCTTGAAACCTTTAACACCATCTTCAAAAGATAAATCTTGTAACTGAATATCACACTTTCTATTTTATCGAATTAGGGTTTGGTAAAAACCCTAATTCACCGAATTTGACCTTTTACCGAAAAAGAAAAACCTTTTGAATTACCGAATTTGGTTGTTCACAAAAAATCACCCGAAACTTGATACACTTTTCATCATAAATTCGACCATAAAAACACCTTGTAGATCCTAGATCAAGAGCCCTATGGCTCTGATACCTCATGTTAGGATCGTTTAATCCATCTAGGATATGTTTTACAAATAACATTAATAAGCACAACAGAATATAAAGAACAGTAATGTTATTCAACAAGGTTTTATTACCAAACGTTTCCACACCTAGCCCCAATATTATTTGATCAAGATAATACGGTTACCACCTATAACAGGGATCAACGATCCTTGAGGCTACATTATCAATTAAATAATAAACTAACTATCTAACTACTATAATTCTACATACGTTTTTCTGTGTCTAGACTCTCATTGGAAGCACACTATGATACACACATGTTTCTGGATACCAAAACTATGTGTCTATGATCTCTTTATATAAAGAGATCATGACTTACAAAGGAATCTAACTAAAATAGATAAGGAAACTGAATCTTCTTATTTAAACTTGATCTTCATATCTTTAAAGCATATCATCTACAATCTTTATGTTCTCTACCAGCTTGTAGAATTCCATTGTAGATGAATTTAGTCCCTCTTATTTCATTCGTCTTCATTTAAGCACATGTAGTTTTGTAATCATCAAATCAATAAACCCAACAAAAATGATAAGCACTGCTATTCTTAGCATATCTAGTTAATATATAATCCATATATTTAGGTCCAATCTTTTGGGCCTTGGGTGTTGGCACAACTACCTTGACTAGAACCACCTAACACTCGTAAGTCCTTGACTGATAGTTTTCCTTACCATCCTCGATCATAAGGTCTCCTCTTTTTCCTTACGAGGTATCTTATTTAAAAGATAAGTAGCCATTAGAATGGCTTCCCCACATATGTCCTGGCTTAAACCAAAACTTATCAACATGGAATTAACCATTTATTTTAAGGTACGGTTCTTCCTTTCGGCAATACCATTTTGCTGAGGGATATGGTCGCGTGAACCTGTGTCTGATTCCCATGTTTCACACAAAGCTCTCGGCGAATGGTAAATGAGACAAGTATTCACCTCCTCTAATCACTTCGTACAACAAATTAAAAACCTTTATTTTCTACAAACTGATTCTCAACTTTGGTTTGTATAGAACTAATCTTGTTATCGCTTCATCTTTTACTTTTCAACAAGTAAACGTAGCAATACTTTGTACAATCATCAATAAACGTGATAAAGTACTTATTGCCACCTTTTGTGGGTAGTGATTTCAAATCACATATGTATGTGTGTATCATATCAAGTGGTTTGGTTTTTCGTTTAACCGATTTGAAAGATGATCTTGTAAGTTTGGCTTCAACACAAGTTTTACACTAATATTTTTAATCAATATGAAAGTTTGGTATGCTATTAAATTTAATCAAACGACACATCAAATTAAAATTTACATGTCCAAGACGACCATGCCACATATTAGAAGACTCAATCAAGTAAGTAGAAGAATTTATTTTATTGATATCATTCTTAACAACCATTACATTAAGCTTAAACGTACCATTCACGGCATATCCCTTACCAACATACATTTTATTTTTAGACAAAACAAACTTATCAGACTAAAAAACAAGACGAAAACCAAACTTGTTCAACAGCCAACCGGACACAAGATTCTTGCGAATCTCCGGAACATACAAGACATTAGTCAACTTGAGCTCTTTCTCGGATGTCATTTTCAGAATAACATCTCCTTCGCCCTTGATATCAGTAGTTGCAGAGTTGCCCATGTACAACTTTTCTCCATCGTCAACCGCTCTGAAAGAGTGAAACATACTCTTGTTAGCACACACATGACGGGTTGCCCTAGTATCAACCCACCAACCACTGTTGTTAGAACCTACCAGGTTAACTTTAGAGATTATGGCAATGACGTCAGACACCATAGTAATCATGTACATATTATCATTTACCATATTGGCCTGGCGTGGATTCACCCGCTTAGGCATCTTGCAATTAGCAGCACGGTGACCTGGCTGGTCACCGTTGTAGCAATTCCCCTGGACCTTCTATTTTACAATTTCAGCTTTAGGAGCAAGGTACTCAGCCTTCCCTTTGCCCTTCTTGTCATTCTTCTTTTTGCCTTTTCCTTTTGCCTAAGTAATTAGACTTTAAAGATGACCCAACATGCTCAACCATATTAGCCTTGGCAGAATCAGATGTATAAGTGTTTTTCTGAGCTAGCTTGTTGTCCTCTTAAATACAAAAACGAACAATCAAGTCTTCAACACTCTCCTTTCGCTTATGCTTCAAGTAGTTTTTAAAATCTACCCAGCTTGGAGGTAACTTTTCAATAATAGCAGCAACTTGAAAAGTTTCACTCACAGTCATTCCCTCAACATGAATTTCGTGTATCAAAACATGCAGATCTTGAACATGGGTTATCACATTTTTTGAATCAACCATCTTGTAATCCAAAAAACGAGCTACCACGAACTTCTTTGTATCAGTGTCCTCAGTTTTGTTTTGTCACAGTTTTGACCTTCCTAATGGGTAGAATGAGAATAATTTTTGACTCGATCGGGCGTGTTGAGCCCTAGCTAGTTCCTCAACTTACCGCTTGTAGGCTAAGCTTTCACGAATTCGATTGCTTCGAATTTTAATAAGGTGAAGAACAAGAAGTGATAGAGTTAAATATAAGTTTATGTGCTGAACAAAAACTTATATGAGTAAACTTGTGGCTTTTTCTCCATTAGATTCTAATCACCTAATCTACGTGCTCAATCAATTCAACTAAGTTCAATCGATGTTTTTAGAAAAAAAGCTTCAAAATTTGTACTTGTTCTTTTTAAAGCGGAGATTTTTTGTTCTTAATAATTTGAAAGTTTAAAATGCCAAGATGCATGAATGAAGTAATGGAATGCAAAAATGATGGAATATGGAAATTATGCCATGAAGCATACATTTGGATTATATGGAGCAAGTAAAATGATGTGCGTGTTATCCCACTCCGCCAACCAGAGATTGGTGGGGGTTCAAACTAGACCATCTTTGCTTCTAGGGACTTGGTGTGTTATGATATCTCACCAGAAGCGAGGCTAGGTGAGTGTTCCAAACTAAGACACAATCTTAGCCATATTAGGAAGATGGTTGTTGATGTGATTTCCACTCGCTAGCAAAGGGCCCCGTTATAATCGTTGTTGCAAAGGAGGTCGGGTTGCTTTGCTGACGTACAAAATATACCCTGAATATATATAGTTACTGCATCAAGATCGTCACTTCTTGGAGAATATTAGAGCATATAACCAAATGTTTAGTATGACATCGTTAGGTGCACAGATAGATGACTCAATCAACAATGGTCGTGGACCGTATGTGTTCAAAATTTCTGGGCAACTATACCATTGGATAGGGTCGCTATGCCTAGCGGAAGGGGAACCGCAATGGTTTTTGCAATTATACATTTACGATACCAATAATAAAGTCGAAAATCGTGTGAGCTACTTTGGTGCTGACAATAGCGAACTTCATAAAGGTATAGTCGAAGGGTTAATAGACTTATTGGATGCTCATAATGCATTAGTTCTGCTATTTGGAACAGCCTGTGAGAAATTTCAAGACGCCCACATTCCTAATTTTAAAGTTTGGTTGTACAATGTTATCAGTGCATGAGAATATGAACTTCCTACAGGTGATATGTTAGGCGCCATAGTGTATGAGACAGGTCCTGAATCTGATATGGACTATGACAGTGTACTCGAAGAACGGTCAGGCTATCCGCATCGCGTAAACAAACTGCATGCATCGTATATGTCGTTACAGTTTCCTCTTCTTTTCATCTACGGTCAAGATGGTTACTCAAAAGAATTGAAAATGGTAGGCGTTTAGTATGTGTTTAATTACACATACCTTTTACCTTTAAAAACGAGCTAAAATAACCAAAAACGGACTTAAAATGCCAAATATATGCTTGTTTTGCTAATTGTATTGTGCAGGAACGGATATCTAAGAAAAAGACGAAAAACAAAGCCAAAACGACAAAACCGAACTCGGAATGGAAAAACAGGAAAACGACAAAGTCCAGTCAAACAAAAAGCCCAAAAAAGTCAACAGAAAGTCAACCCCGACAAGCCCGAAGCCAAAAAGTCAAGAAAAATAAGTTTGAGGGTTAAATTTGTTAAAACCCTAAACTTATATTTAAAGAAGAAAAAGAAGAAAAAGAAGAGAAAGGTGAAAACTGTCAATGAGGGAAAGTTTAACTCCAAGGGGCAAAGCTGCCAAAAGCCTAAACTTTAACACCATAAGGACGAGTGGTGCAATGGTTGTTATAACCTTTGGGGACTTGTTTTGCCAAGTCACCAAAACTATAACAACACAAGGACCATGGATGCAATCAAACATGACACCATGAGGGACTACACTTGCCAAATGGGCAAACTTTCGCCCTGTCACCCCTAACCTCCTTTATAAACCTTTCCCGCCCTTTTCAAATCCCAACCATGTCACGGGATTTCTTCCTCTCTTTTACCCTGCAACCCAAACCACCCCATGGACAAACCTTTCCCCCCTCCTCCACTATCTTTCCCACCAAAAGAGGAGCTTTGCCATGTTGGCAATCCATAAATCCACCACAGTCCCAAGGGTTCGGATCAAAGGTTTGGGTATCAAGAAAAATGGAGGGCCAAGATTCATTTCTGTTTGCACTCTCACAACAAACACACTCCTCTTTTGTGTGTCTACAAAGAAGCACAAATGCAAGAGACCAAGAAAAAAAGCCCTAGTCGTATTTCTACTATAAAAAGCTTTGTAAAGCCATTGTGGCTGACAAGTAGTTTTTATGTAGTTTTTAGTAGTTTTCATATAGTTTAAGTGTAGTTTTAAAGAAGTTTTTATTAAAAGTTTTTTTTTACTTGTAATTCACCTTGAGTTAATGAAAATTTCAGCAAGTTTTTCTTATTGTGTTCTAA
Organism: Tanacetum coccineum; assembly: GCA_026074375.1. Classification (NCBI taxonomy): domain Eukaryota; kingdom Viridiplantae; phylum Streptophyta; class Magnoliopsida; order Asterales; family Asteraceae; genus Tanacetum; species Tanacetum coccineum. The sequence continues at coordinate 23,811 of BQNB010085010.1, forward strand.
GTGTTTCTTAAAATTCTTTAAGCTTTCAGTTAAGCAATCTTGATAACCTGTTTTTAGAAAATCTTTTAAGGAAAATAAAAGAAAAAGAAAGGGGACAAGGTACTGTTTGAATCAAGCATGGAGGAATAAGCAAATGTGGATGGCTTATTGGGTTATGGCTTAGTTTAAGCTTAATTATAAGCTATGGGTAGGATTTAGAGCTTACTTAGGCTTCAAAGAATCCTTTATGAACAAAGGATTAAAGGTAAAATTTCTTTCAAACTTTGCTTTTTACTGTAGCAAATAAGCTTATTTGGCTTATTTTCTTAGCTTACTACTGTTTTTGTGCTTATTAGTGTTAGTTTATGCTAAAGTTTGCTTGTTAGTGCTTTTCATTTCATTATTATGCCATTTGCTCAAAACTGTCTAAAAATGCTTTAACTGTCCTAGCTTATTGTCATTTCTAATTGCTTATTTGTCTTGCTTTCTCTCTTTTTATTGTTTAATATAGTTTAAGTAGCATTAGTGTTTTAAAAATTTTAGTTTACTTAGCTTTTATAGGTTCTTAAAACCACTTTTCAAAATTAAGGGGGTGTTTGGGTTAAGAGGAAAACGGGTCAAAAATGCTCTTTGGTATGGGTTGGAGTCTCAAAATAGATTTAGCTTAGGTTTTTGAGCTAATTTAAGCTGTTTTTATAAGTTTTAAAGTTTTAAAATTGTTTTTCAAAGGTTTATTAAATCATTTTTCAAGCTGTGGTTTCTAAAAAAGGTATACAATGGCTTATTTGAATAAGCCATTGTATGTTTGAGTTTAAGTGTCAAAAAAGTTTGTTTTTGTGTGTCTAAAACAAGCTGACCAAGCCCCTTGGTCTTTTGACTTTTGAGTCAAAAACCACCAAGTGTTTTTAGTAGCAGTTTTAAAAAATCCAAAAGCCCTTTTTCACTTTACAAATTCAGCAAGTTAAAATGATTTTTAAAAGTCAAAAATTGGTGCACAAATCCATTTGCTAGGGTACTTAAGCTGTTTAAGCTTATTTTCTTATTTTGAGCTTATTTGACAGCTTTAAATAAGCTGTCAAATAAGCCCCTTGATTTTAGCCTTAATCTCCCCTGGTGCAAAGGGGTGATTCTCTAAGCCCTTTTGTTATGGCCTTTTTAGTGTACTAAAGCCCAAAATTTTGGCTTATTTGGAGAGCCAAATAAGCTCTTAAGATAAGCTACTAATTTCAGTCTTAAAGAGCTCTTTTGATAGCTTATTTTTAAGCTCAAAATAGCCCTTTCACTGTTTTGCCTAGTCATAGTTTAGGGATTGCTTGTTTTCCTTCTTGGCTTGTTCAGCTTATTTCATAAGCTCAATTGTGTTCCTCTCAGCTTATGTTGTTTGTTTGATAAGCTGTGTTAGCTTAATTCCCTTTTACTTGTGCTTATTGAGTTTTTAGCCCATATCTATGCCCAACAGTACTAACTTCCAAGGTTAGTACTGCTGTGTGCATAAGCTACATTCCAGCTTATTTAGCTTATTCTTTGAGCTTATCTGTTTTCCTAGTAGCTTATTAAGATGGGGTGTTGAGTTGTGTGTGTTTCTTTTCCAAATTCTTTGCTTATTTGATTCAAAAAGTTCACCAAAGACCTTGCCCTTTTTGCCTTAAGTCAGCTTTAGCTTTCTGTCATATAAGCTTCTTTTAGCTTATTTAGTTTGTAGCATTTAGTCTTTTAGTGCTTATTTAGTTTAGGATTAAGCCCCCTTTTAGATTAGTTGTCCAAGTTTTAGCTTAAATGACCACAAAATCCAAATGACTTAGCTAATTTAGCCTTAAGCTTACTATAAGCTTCTGTCGTTTTTAAAAGCTAGTTTTTAGCTTATTTATAGCTTTTCAGAAAAAGTTGTAGTTGAGAAAGTTGTTAAGCCCCACGAGCTTAACAACTTTGTTTCACAAAGTTTTTCCAAAAAAAAAGGGGAAGACAAGGGGTTACCCGGGTGAGCAAGGCTCGAACCCGGGTCTCAACCCTCGATACATCCCCTTTATACACACACTACATACCGCTGCGCCCTTGGGACTTTTCTGTTAGTATCCCAAGGGCTGTGGTATTTAAGGGCGTTTTAGGCTTATAAGCCTATAAGCTGTTACAGCTTATTTGAGGGCTTATTTATAAGCAAACTTTAGGTCTCTTATTTTTCGTAGGTTAATCATAGTCATAAAAAGTATATTAGTAAAATTTCAGAAATTTTGTCGATTGTTGATTTAGTATTTTTTACAATTTAATTTAGTGAATGTTTTATTAAAAAATGTCATAAAAAAATCAAAAATTATCAAAAAAAATATCTTTCTTTTTAGAAAATTTTATTTAGACATAAAGTTGTGTAGGAAAAATATAAGATAAAACTTTTCGTAGGGACATTTTTGTAACTTTTTGCTTATAAAGAACGGTCCGGTGCGGGTTTTTGTCTTGACACTCTTTTTTGTGGTCAAACGACACCGGGTTCAGTCCTATCTTTCATCTTCGTTATTTGTCTCCTAGTTATTAGTTTATGAAGTGAAAATTTCTTCTAGGGTTTATTTGAGTCTTAGTTTAAAAAGTTTTAAGTGTTTTCACCATTCCTAGCTTCTATGATTGTTCTAGTTTCTTTTCCTTGTTTATCTTTGCGTACATTTGCTAATTAGGTTTAGTGCTCAATCATAATCTTATCCTTGTCATATTCAAACACCAATCATCAATCGTCTTTCGATTTTCCATCTCTAGCCTCGTTGGGACATAACGACCCGGGAACACTCTATACTGCTTCCGGTTTTCATTGGTCTCGCGAGATTTCGTTCCTTGTTGTGTATTTCTATTTCTTTGTATTTATTGGTACATAATAAGGGGTGAGTTCGCGCGAGTCAAATTTTGGCGCCGCTGCCGGGGAGGCTGAAAATAACGATTATCGTCACGTTTGACAATTTGAGTTTGCATCTGTGAATATTTTCTTTATAAAAACATAAAAAGTACAAAAATATTTTTCAGTTTCTTTTATTAGTATAATTATCATCTAAAAACAAAAGAAAAACCAAAAATATAAAAACATTTTCCATAAAAAGAAATAAAATTCACAAATTGGTAAAAATACCAAAATATAATATTCTCAATTGAGGTATTATCATAATAACTTCCGGTGAACTTGTTGGTTCCCAACTCGAACAAAAGATTTAAAAACTTGCCATTTGTGTCTCTTACGACGTACGGCTCACCTTGAAAAGTTAAACAAACTATAAAGTGGGTATAAGGAGGGTTGTTCCGAGGAACTACGACCCGAAAGGAGAAATAAGCTTCGCGCTATTCCTACTCCTCCGCTCACCTGTGCGTTTATCTTTTTGAGAGCTACCGTGAAGTAAGTAGATTATTTGGTTTAAGTTGTCTTATCTCATTGTCCGGTAAAATACATTGTGAATAAATCATTGAAAAAACCAAAAAATTAGTGTAAATTTTCTTTTTATATTTCTATTTTGTGCATGCGCACTCGTTCTCAAGCACGTAGACGTCGACAACCACAAGTCCGACAAACTTCTGTTGAATCATCCAATCTTGAGAAACCTGATAATCCTCCCATAGTTACGATGGACGATAATCGAACTATGGCGCAATTGCTCGAAGCACCCACCGAGGGTTACGAGGATGCGATCGTTGTTCCCGAAATTACCGCGAACAACTTTGAGATCAAGCATGGTCTACTTAATCTTGTTCAAACTTCGATTTGATTCTGCCTGCAGCCGTTGTTATCATGTAATCCCGTTTTTACCACCAATTTTTTGCAAAAATACCAAAATAAAAAAAACAAAAAAAAAGTAATTAAAAAATTTCAAAAATAAAATAAGTGTTTTGTCACAGTTTCGACTTTCCTAATGGGTAGTATGAGAATAATTTTTGACTCGATCAGGTGATTCGCTGATAGCACACACTTATATAGCAACCCTAATACAGATCCTGACCGAATGCCCTTGACCAAGGCAACAGGTCAA
>BQNB010085011.1:0-28593 GCA_026074375.1 Tanacetum coccineum
CCCCCCTTCTAGCCCACGGCTACAACAACAACAAGGAGCACACAAATTCCTACCACTTGGTCTTGTACATCTCCTAAGTAATTAAACCTAGCTAGTTATGTCTCATGTTGACCATGGTCTTTGTCTTTCCTTAAGACCCTCCTTTGGTCCCAAGACTCCTATTGCATCTTTTGACCACCCTTGTATCATATATACATGTATTGCAAGAGATAAAGCACATACAACACAAAAACACTTTGGTAAAAATCAAACAAACCTCTCTTTTGCTCTCTTATATGCCACGGCTCAACACACCCCTTTGTAATAATCCATATCAAATTTTCTACAACCTATACAAGCCATTACACATCCATCCTAAGATATACTAAGATGTTTCCAAGCATTGGTTAACCATTTTCAAGTGTTGAAGCATAGAAAGTAAGATTAGGGTTTCAAACCTAATCTAGGGTTTTTATTATTGCAAGCTTGGTTTAAAAATCTAAACAAGGGTTTAGATTGTATTTCTCATCATCATACATCACTTTAAGGTTATCTATAAACCTTTATGTCTTTACTTTTCTCATTTTTATAAGTATATATGTTCTATATAGTTAAATCACCATTTAGGGTTTTAAACATGTTAAATGAATAACTTGCTTATGATTATGATTTTTAACACTTTTTCATATGATATGTGATTGGTAATATCATGGAATAATGAGATTTTAAGTATGTTAACATGTTGGTTTAAGTGGAAAATGTTTAAGTATAAACTAGTGATTAAAAGTTAATTAAGGAAAGTTATGATTTTATGTGAAGTTATGAACTTGTGATCTTGGACTAATGGACAAATTATGGATCTTGGACTATATAATATATATGACATAAGTATATTATGAGTTATAAAGAAATTGTGGTATTTTAAATTGTTAAAAAGTATGTATAAAACAAGTATATAATTAATTATATAAAAGACACAAAAGGGACTGTTTGGATTCGAAATCTACACACTAGGTTTGACATTTTATAAAAATAATACGTCTCATGTCGATTCCAAAAAGATAAGAAACTCGAAAAACGAATTAATAACGAAAAAGATACGCTAATTACGAGTTATACGTTAATTAAACGGATTTATAAAATAACTTTTATAAAAATTATACAAAACAGAAACTTTGGTATTTTTAACAGATTATACATATTTTTAGGATTCCAAAACAATAAGAAACGTAATTTTTCGATTAAAAACGAAGAAGTTATGAATTACGCAAGTTTATATACTTAAAATGTATAAAAATATTATTATAAAACTATTTTTATAAAAAGTTACTGTTCATGACAGAAACATTAATTTTTGTAAACCTCATAAATATATAGAACTTTCAATTACGAGAACGTGCTCGAAAGAATCGCTAAAAACGGAGCTATAACGAATAAAATACGACGTTTACGGGTTTTACGATAACTAAAACTATAAAAATAAATTTATGATCTGGTGTGAACAGTAAAAGTTACTGTTCACCAGTAGGTCCAAAATTTGAAAATGTCAAATTTTGATAACTCGACTTAATACGAAAACGTGAGCGCAAGAAACACCTCAAACGGACTTGAAACGCGAAAGTTACGCCAGTTTTACTAAAACAGTAATTATAAACGTTTTAACTTATTAAACACAATTTTACCAAAACAATTAGATGGTGATCTAGCTATGTAGAATTGTATATGGTAGATGTTAATTACCATGCTTAGCACTTATACGACCTTAATTTAAATAGGTTGCATCTAACGATTTGCGTGACGCATTATCTGTGATATTTGGATTATCAGTAACTCAAGGTGAGTTCATAGCCCCACATTTTTACGATTTCAATGATTTATAACTTTGGGGTGGAAACATGCTTTGTTTTATAAATTGGACGCAAGTGTATATTTTATATTGATTACGTGTTTGCCTAAGTAGCGATAACCCAAGTTGAGCCCATTATCATGAACTGTCAATTGCATAGATGTAGTTGTGAATTACATTATGTGAGCGCGAATGTTATGAATAGATCTATTTGGGATTGACCTCCCCGTTCGGGTGATTAGCTATCACCGGGAACGAACGTTATAGCATGTCGGATTTTGGATGTTTAGGGTTGAATATCTAATCGGGCAGAATAGCAATATTTATTATTGCGAATATAATTGTCAAGCTTCAGTGTCATGAGCTTAGGAAAACGTGATCGGATTTTATGATGTCTGCATTTGTTGCTTTATCACGGGGAAAGTCTTGCGGTCCTGCATATTATATTTTACTAACCTATGAATTCACCAACATTTTTTGTTGACGTTTTAAAGCAATGTTTTCAGGTGGTCAATAGGCACGAGGTGCCAGGGATACATTGGTGACACTTTTGGTTATCACGCTAAAGATTTGGATGTAATATGTTTTGGGAAATCAATCTTTGTAATATCAAACACTGAACAAGTAAAGCTGTATGCTTTGTGTAATAAGTCTTTTATCAAATCCAATGTACCATTTTAAATGACTTTTTGTCATTCTTATATATCTTATGCTATTGATCTATGAAGTGACACGCCCCGGATATCCTTATTCCGCTGCGACCCAATTTGGGGGTGTTACAGATAACGTCTAGACACATCCATACGCCGTATCCAAAGGGGTTCGATACGCCGTATGGAGTGTCTGGGAAGACAGACTCTTGAAAACAATTTAAAAATAATTCAAATGATTTAAAAACGACCGGGTTGTCTCTCGAGAAGCACTTTTGTTTCACTTAGTCGTTAAGTTTAACTTTTTCCTCTTCTCATTACTCTTTATTTGCTGCGTGCTATGGCACATCCGCGTCTTTCTTATTGAAGAGTTCGTGGTAGATTCAAGACATGCTGCCAGGGTTTTTTCTACAGTACTGATTTTGCTTGGACCCACAGTTATGTATTCTTCACAAGATCCTACCGAATACTGTACGACAGTGAATTCTTCAGTTTGGCACAGCTCCTCAGGGTTGCTGATGTCGTGATAAGAGGGAATTGGTATTGGAGAATAATCTCTATCAATGATTTCGTATATATCTTTTCCATCTTGCGCATCTAAGTAAGGTTTGAAAAATAAATTTGAGCATGTCTTTTCGTTGCTTTCTTCGCATGGTTCGTTGTAATTGACAAGGACGTTAATCGTTCCTTTAGTTCATCCATTTACTTAAAACTCCTATAGTCCGCTTTTGACGTTCTTATCTAGCTCCCAGTAGTTGTCAAAATTTAATGCCAGCCAATATAGAAATTCAAAGTAATCCGTTCCGTGGCCTAAGTCATTTGGAAATTTACTTTTGTATGTATGGGACAATAGGTAATATTTATGGAAGAATTTATCGCATAATTTCTTCCAAGTGGTAGTTGTTCCTTCATTGTCCCACCATTTCTTGGCATCTCAACTAAGTGATTTTGAGAATACGTGTAATCGAAGTTCATCCTTATCCACATTAGGAATCTTGATCCATTCGGTTATTTCTAGTACTTTTCCAATGTGTTCGGTAATGTCACTTCCGTCCATACCATTCTAGGAGTTGTCATGCAATATTTTTAAGAATTCATCACCAATCTTTATCTCGGGTTTTGTGATCATAGATGAATTAGTTTGATCTTTATCATCGTCACTCGATATGTCTTCATCCATTAACCCTTCATTGTTTCCCACTTCTATCCAAGAATATAATAATGCGCGTTTAGTCGTTTCATCAACTTTTTTATGGTCTTTGAATTTTGAATTCCTCCAGGTTATGAATTCGAGTAGGTCAAGACCTTCTTCATCATCTACGCACATTTTATCATAATTGCTGGCACAGGATAGTGGGTAAAATTTACTGAAAATTTTATTCACCAATTCTTCCCAAATTGTGATTTTTCCATCTCCCTCGTTCATCCACCATTTTCTTTGTTTCCCAAAAAGTAAGAGAGGGAAGGTCATCATGCGGAGTTGAAAAGGATCCATACCGTCCACTTCGATCAAATTGAGTATTTCAAGAATTTTAGCAATGTGGCTAACCACATCTTCTTCAACCCTTCCGTTGTAAGAGTTATTGCGTAGCTCCTTTAATAATTCCTCACCGAGTTCATATTTCTCATTGCTTTCGATACTTAGCCCATCAAGATATTTTTAAGCTCTAGCTTCGTTCAGAATACGTTTTGCCATTGTTCGTCGAATGATTTCCTGAGAATAAGCGCAAAATGATCAGTAGGATGTACCCTCTCGGGAGAGAACACAATAAACAGGAAATCGAGTATGAAAAATAACTATTGTTATTGTATTAGATTACCAATACGTCATATTCAAATAATTTGAGTACATCGTATGGTCTGCTAAAGGTCAGTACGCCGTATTGATTATATAAAATACGCCGTTTAGACTGTAGAAGTCAATACGCTATTCTAAGTGGAAAGGTTGATACATCGTATCCAGCTAGTGGATACGGCGTATCTATTGATCTGTCAGAACATGATACTTAGAAAACAATTAAATAATGTGGGAATTTAAATCACACAATTAAATTAATTACAAACAGAATTAAATTACACTAATGGTTAGAAATACTAATAAAATTAAAGGTTAAACTTTTTCACTCCCCGACAACGGCGCTAAAAACTTGATGTGCTGTCGTGTAGGGTCAATTTAATGATTACTGAGTTTTAAATTTATATTTAGCTGACTTATCCTAAAACAACACTTTTAACGGGCAGTGTACCCGATCGGGTGGAGTTTCATGGTAAGTAGGGTGTCGAACACTAAGAGCGAGGTTGTTAACCTTATAATCTATCAGTATTTTAATTACTCTAGTTAAGTTAATTCTAAATACTTGTTAAACCTATGCTATATATGCTTTAACGGATATGGGGGATTTTCAGCCTAAGAGACTGACACAGGTTTTATGGTGACAATAATCAATTCTAAACACAATAAACATGCAAGAAAACAATCAGAAGATAAAAGAGCGGTACAAGCCAAATAATAGAAAACTGTATTAGCCATATTTAATCCGATTAAATGCTGGTTTGTTTATTTAGTACAATGATTTCTTATCTCGAAGCGGCATATCATTCTTAAGACTTAGGCGGGACATCATCCTAAGACCTAGACACGTTGAATCATGTCACAATTAACGCATTCGCATAAAGCATCATTTTAGTTTAATTATAATCTATCTAGGGATTATAGCAATGGTGATCTTGATAAACCCTAGGCCATCGGGACTTTACCCACTTACTATTTGACGGTATTTTATATACTGGTAGTCCACTATTCAAATCTTTACCAATTAATCAAGAACATACTTGTCGAAACGTTATGGGTCACCTGCCGATCCAACTAAGCTCTTAATTTAAAGATAAATACAGAACATTATTTGTGATCCTATTGATCCAATAATATAAAACACGATATGGAGAGCTATCCTAGTATCTAGCTCACTTGTTAGGCGTAACTTGACCCAGTTGAATGATAGGTCGCATATTCAAACACGTAAACAAGTATCATGTGATAAACATAATTAAACATTCAACGATAAATTAAGAAAATTGATTTTAAAACAAACCAAACATTAAATCTTCATTAAGATGGCTAATACCCAAGGGTATAACCATTGTAATTATACAAGTGTGATCAATTAACCAAGGTAAACTAAACGTTTTACCAAACGATACCAAAAATTAAATGATTACAAGAGTAAGGAAATTACACGGTGTCTTCTATGGAATCGGGATCGTTGCATGACCTTGGTTGCACTTCTTCTCTTCAGAAAATCATCTTTTATGTGTATGGTATGAAGAATATGATTTTGCACACTGAAAACTCGTTTTTGAGTTTTCTATTTATAACCTCTGAAAAAGCATGGATACGCCGTATTAGGCTAGGCCAATACGGCATATTTAGGTGTATCCCTTGGAGTGCATGCAAAGTTTACAATCAATACAATCTACATTCCCAAAATAATAATATCTTCGTATCTCTAAATAGTTATCTTCATGGATACGGCGTATGGCAGAAAGTGGATACGCCGTATTGGGAATTGTGAATACGCATTTTCTTGTGAAGACTTGGTGCTGATATGCCGCATCTCTTTTCCTGGATACGTCGTATTAGACAGAAATGAATAATCTTCAAATGTCTTTGTTTTAGCTCCAAAATATGCGCCTTTTAGCATGTCTTCACAAATCACTCCTCAATTACTACAAATAACACTTTTAAGCATTTAAGTACACATTCTTGCAATAATTATACAAAAGTAGTTAGTTTATTCGGGATAAATGATGGTATAAATGTGATGTTATTTGATGTCATAAACTGGTGATCAAGGTGGTCAAGGAGGTGACTGAGGTATTAGGGCAAATGGAGGCGATGACGAAGTCCCTGACTTCTCAACTGTAAACGCTCATCAATTGCAAGATCTGCTTCCTACCATCATTGCTCAAGTAGGTAACCATGCTAGCAACATCTAGGGTGATGTTAGGAGTGCTAACATGAGCAATGGTAGAAATGGTTGTTCGTATAATGAGTTTATGACATGTAACCCAAAGGTTTATGATGAGAAGGGTGGGGCGATAGTCTACACTTGCTAGATCGAGAAAATAGAATCGGTTCAGGACATGAGTGGGTGTAGAGCTAACCAGAAGGTCAAGTACACTGCTGGTTTATTTATCGGTAAGGCACTGATATGGTGGAATATCTAGGTCCAGACTAGAGGTCGAGAATCCACAGTTGGCATGACCTGGGAGGAATTTAAGGTGTTGACAAGTAAGGAGTTTTGTCCAAACAATGAGATGTAGAAGCTGGAAACTGAGATTTGGTGTCACACGATGGTCGGAGCTGGCCATGTTGCGTACACTGATCGTTTCAATGAGCTTGCTAGGTTAGTCCCTTATTTGGTTACCCTTGAGAACAAAAGAAATGAGAGGTACATCTATGGCCTTGCTCCATATATCTGTGTGATGGTGGCAACAATGGAGCCAACAACAATTCAGAGTGTTGTATTAAAAGCTGGAATGCTAACTGATAAGGCAATTAGAAATGGATCGCTGAAGAAGAATACCTAGAAGAGAGTAAATGGTGGAGAGTTGATTAGGAAGGAAAATGTTAGGGATGACAATAAGAGATCTAGGACTGGTAGGGTGTTTGCCACAATCAATAACCCTGTTAGGAAGGAGTACACGGGTACGACACCCAAGTGTATGAACTATAGCTTTCACCATAACCCCGATATGCCTTGTCATAAGTGTACAAATTGCAATCGTTTAGGGCACTTTACCAGGGATTACAGGGCGGGGCCTAGGATGGTGACCCCTATAAGTGCTAGGAACCCGACAAATGCTCGAGGGGCGTGTTTTGAGTGTGGTGGTACTGATCACTACAAGGCCGCCTGCCTTAGGTTAAACCGAGCACCAAGACCAGGAGGAAACCGTCAAGACCAACCTATGGCTATTGAAGGGGGTCAAGGTCGTGGAAACAATGGCAATCAGGCACGTAGAGGATCATTCATGTTGGGAGCAGAGGAAGCTCGTCAGGACCCGAACATTGTGATGGGTATGTTCACTCTAAAAAACCACTATGTTACAATACTATTCGCTTTTGGTGCCAACTATAGCTTTGTTTCCACTACTTTCATACCTTTGTTAGACATAGAGCCCAGTGACCTAGGTTTTAGCAATGAGATTGAAATAGCAAGTGGGCAACTAGTAGAAATCAATAAGGTTATACACGGTTGTAAGCTGGAGATAGAATGCTATACATTCGATATCGACTTGATACCATTTAGACACGGGAGTTTTGATGTGATCGTAGGAATGGACTGGTTGTCTCGGCACAAGGCCAAAATCGTTTGCCACGAGAAGGTAGTTAGGATTCCACTATCACATGGCGAGATACTTAGAGTCTTAGGAGAAAAACCCAAAAAGAAGGTGAAATACCTCATGAGTGCAAAGATCGAAGAGCCGAAACTGAAGGACATTGTCGTAGTTAGGAACTTTCTCAAGGTATTTCCTGACGACCTATCAAGATTATCGCCATCTTAAGAATTTGAGTTTCGTATCGACTTAATCCCTGGAGCCATGCCAGTCGCAAGGCCTCCCTATCGTTTGGTGCCTTCTGAAATGGAGAAGTTGTCAAGTCAACTTAGAGAACTCCATGACAAGGGCTTCATTCGACCAAGTTCGTCGCCATGGGCTTCATTCGACCAAGTTTGTCGCCATGGTTCATTTAGGATGTGTATAGACTATAGGGAGTTGAATAAGCTGACCATCAAGAACCGTTATCCCCTCCTTAGGATAGATGACCTGTTTGATCAGCTGCAAGGATCACAATATTTCTCTAAGATAGACATTCAATTCGAATACCATCAGCTGAGAGTGCACAAGGACGACATTCCAAAGACTGCACTTAGTGCTCAATATGGACATTTTGAGTTCACAGTAATGCCCTTTGGTTTGACAAATGCACCAGTAGTATTCATGGACTTGATGAACCAAGTGTGTAGACCTTACGTAGACAAATTTGTCATAGTATTCATAGATGATATCTAGATCTACTCAAGGACAAAAGAAGAGCATGAAATGCATCTAGGGTTAATCTTAGAACTGCTCAAGAAGGAGAAACTGTACGCAAAATTATCTAAGTGTAGATTCTGGTTGCAAGAGGTACAACTCCTTGGGCATATGATAAACGGAAATGGTATACATGTAGACCCCAGTAAGATCGAAGCTGTTAAGAATTGGGAAGCCCCTAGGACTCCATCTAAAGTTTGTTCATTCTTAAGATTAGCAGGATATTACCGTCAATTCATTAAGAATTTTTCTAGGATCGCTAAACCACTTACCATCTTGACTCAGAAGAATAAGCCCTATGTATGGGGTGAGGAACATGAAGAACCATTTTAGATCTTGAAGGATAAGTTATGTAATGCCTTTGTTCTAGCTCTCCCCGATGGACCAAAAGATTTCATAGTATACTGTGATGCATCAGGTTTAAGACTAGGTTATGTGCTTATGCAGAGGGGTAGAATGATCGCATATGCATCTAGGCAATTAAAGATACACGAGAAGAATTATACTACCCATGATTTAGAGTTAGGTGCAATTGTATTTGCTTTTAAGATATGGAGGCATTACCTGTATGGGACAAAGAACATCATATACACCGACCACAAGAGCCTATATGACATCTTTAATCAAAAGGAACTGAATATGCGTCAACGTCATTAGATATAACTATTCAGCGACTATGACTATGAGATTCACTATCATCCGGGTAAGGCAAATGTTGTAGCAGATGCACTAAGTAGAAAGGAGAGGATTAAGCTTAGGAGAGTTTGAGCAATAAACATGACCATTCAGTCGAGTATCAAGGATAGGATACTAGCAGCTTAGAATGAAGCATCTTAGGTTGTCAATGCACCAATAGAAATGCTACGAGGGCTAGACAAACAGATAGAGCGTAGGAGTAATGAAGCATGGTATTATCTAGATCGAATATGGGTCCCTTTGATAGGTGAGGTGAGAACCTTGATAATGGACAAAGCCCATAAGTCAAAGTATTCAGTCCACCCAGGAGCTGATAAGATGTACTATGGACCTTAGGGATAGGTACTGGTGGCCAGGATTGAAGAAAGATATAGCCTTATACGTTAGTCAGTGCTTAACTTGTTTAACGATTAAGGCTGTGCATCAGCGGCCATCTGGCTTACTGCAGCAACCTGAGATTCCTGAGTAGAAGTGAGAGAGAATAGCCATAGATTTTGTAAAACCTAAAAATCTCAACAAGTGTAAAATTACCAAAATACCCCTAATGCAAGAAAATTTCATAAAAGCTTAACTCTCTCCCCCACCATATTTTCAGGCCAACAGAACCACCCACCGCCGCCACCACAACCACCGGTCACACAAAAGTTTTTCCGGTGAGTTTTTCGGCCAACACCAAAGATGCTCCTCATCAACGGATCTACCCGATCCCCATACTCACTTTCCGCCATGCGCCACCTCTGCCACAACAGTCATACCACCATCAACATCATCACAGACACCGCCGACCCCCACCAAGGGTGTGTCGGTTACTGTTTACCGCACCTAGGGTGCGTGTGGTTTATATAACATCATAGAAGGGAGTGGTTTGGTTCTATGTGTTCGCACCTCGAGGGTGCGAAGGTTGTCGGTCCCAACCCACGGGGTGCGTGGGGTTGCGGGTCAGACCAAATGGGTGCGTTGGGTTTTATAACCCGATTAGGGTGCGTTTGGCTCGGCAGAAAAACCAACCAGGGTGCGTTGGTTGAGGTTATAAAGAAAAGGGTGCGGGTGGGTTTGGTTGTTAACTAAGGGTGCGTTCGGGTTGGGTCTATCACCACAAGGGCGTCGAGTTTGGTTTAGCACCGACGAGGGTGCGTTTGGGGTCCGGGTCAGCAGCAAGAAAGGCTGCGTTTGGTTGTTAAGATACACCCGAAGGTGGTCGTCGGTATCACGGGACAGCCACCACGAGGGTGGGTTTGGTTCGGGTTTGACTGTCATTAACAGCCGGGGAGGGTGTCGGGATTTGGCCGCGAAAACAGCCGGGTATAGCCGGGTTGCGTGGGTTTGGGTTTGCGTTTGGTTTGCATCAAAAAGGGGTGTAATGTTAGGGTGTTTGTTGGTGGGCTGTCCCCCCCGGGACAGCCAGGTAAACGTTTGTTTTGTAACAACGAGTAGGGGTGGCGTTGAGAGGTAAAAACCACACAAAAGGGTGCGTTGGGTTAATGGCAGCCCAAAAAAGGGGGGGAGGGGGTTTGGTTTGTGTAGTAAGCAACCATAGGCTGCGTTTGGTTTTGTTATACCGCCAAGGGTGCGTCCGTTTTGTTCACAGTCACCAAATAGGGTGCGTTGGGTTTTATAACCCAATTAGTGTGCGTGTGGTTTGTGTTATAAACAGCCGAAAGGGGTGCGTTTTGGTTCCTGGTCAGCCGCACAAAAACCACCCGAAAAGGGTGCGTTTGTTGTGGGACAGCCACCACCCGAAGAGGGTGCGTCCGGTTTTGGGTTAGCACAAGAAAGGGGTGTTCGTTGGTTGTTATACAAGACTAGGGTCCGTTTGGTTTTGGCAGGTTCACAGCCAAGGGTGCATTTTGGTTATGCGTACAACACCAAGGGGTGTTTGTTTATGTGGTTAACACCACATAAGGGTGCGTTTGGCTGTGTAAATCAGCCAAAGGGTGCGTTTGGAAATCGGGTCAGCAGCAAGGGGCTGCGTTTGGTTTGTGTTTTCACCAAATAGGGTGTGTTGGGTTGTAGCATAAGCCCCACATAGGGTGCGTTTGGCTGTCAAACAGCCGGGACAGCCGAGGGTTTGTTTGGTTTAATAATCAGACACAAAAAGGGTGCGTTTTGTTTTGCACCATAAATATATTAATTGTTTCATTTATTTTATCGATTTAATTATAATGTGATGAAATCTATTAAAACTTGCGACGTCTAAGTAAAATATGATATAAATATTTAAAACGGGATTGATAATAATGTATAAGGATAATAGATTTATTAAAAGACTAGAGTTGAACTAAAAACGAACTATGGCGCGTTTTGGAACGAATAATTAATAGCAGAAAACGGAACATGAGATTCGGGATTCGAGATTTTTGATAAGTTAGAAAGTACTTTAGTGTTAACAAAGATAACAAATTATATTTTTAACGTGACCGTTTTGGATATAAAAACGGATTTTAAATCAAAATACCGAAGAAACTGGAATGAAATCGAAATATATACTTTAATAGAAAATAAGTTATTTTAATATTATTAAATCTGGCAGATTATTAATTAAACGATTTTGAGCACTTTTGATTCCCCGTTTCAGCCTTCCGGCGAAACACAAAGTTGTTCGTAATGACGTTTTTAACCCTTGCCGCAGGATTGTCAGTTTTTAAAATTTAGACATAGCGGGTCCAAAACTAAAGGTCGATTTAATATATTATTTCAATTAATAGTTTTAAGATCATTATTCGGTTCTAAAAACGGGGAGTCTAAAAATAGTAACTTTCTGTAAATATTGAGATAAGTTAGGATTGGACGAAAAATAGTACATATACATATAATATACTAAGGATTAAGGTTTAAAACGCGCAAGAGGATTATCTCATCACATGTATATATGTATGTATACTATAAAATTATGTATGATTTCGTGGTAACGATGTATCGCATCGTTGGGTCGTATTTATTAACGTTGTTATAGATCGAACGACATAATTATAAGTTCGTCGTTCGAGAACGTAGCAGATCAGTTGTGATTTAATTGATTAATTGATCATGGTCTTTAATTCAAAGTGAGTTCATAGCCTCGCTTTCCAATCTTTTGAATGTTTTAAAACCGCGAGGGGGATACATGCTTGTCTTACTACAAAATCTTATACTTACTTCGTTTACTTATAACAATGTGAATTGTTTTAAGGGATTTTGTGAGTTTATAAGCCCCCTTTTTTATCTTGTTATCATATACGCTTTATAACTTTGGGGTGAGAGCTTGCTTGTTGCTAAATTGTATTGCAATTCAAAATTGCATGGACGATTACATAGCATATTTACATGATATTTACAAGCTCATATTTACATGAAATTTACAAGCTCAAAATTACATGAATTATTAACAAACTCATATTTACATGATATTTATTACAAACTCATTTACATACTTAGTTTACAAAATGGCGCAAGTAAAAGTTTTACATTGATTACGAGTGTACCTCAGTATAATAATAACCCCCTTTTAAGCCCACTTATTGTGAACTGTTAATTCCTGGTTTGGAAGCGCGAGTGTTATAAGGTAGATCTATCGGGTTTGACAACCCTCGTTCCGGTGACTAGCTATCACCGGGAACGAATATTATAACAGGTCGGTTTTGGATGTTGCGGGTTACAACATCTGTATGGGCATAATGGCTAAAATAGCTAATATACGTCGAGCTTCAGTGTCATGAGCTTAGTGTAACAGTAATCTGGTTTTGTGATGTCTGCATTTGTTGTAGTATTACAGGGAAAATTCTTGCGGTCCTACCTTGTATATATTATTTTCAGGAAATCGATAGGCACGAGGTGCCAGGGATACATTTTTGGTGACATTAAATTTGTCATGCATTATTTATAAAATCTTTGGGATAGGATTGGTACTTTTGGTGACATTAAATTTGTCATGCATTCTTTATAAAATCTTTGGGATAATATTGGTATTTTTGGTGACATAAAATGTGTCGTGCATATTTTCTAAACGTTTTACAGGGTGCTGTGATGACACAGTGCGTAAATATATTTGTTTGAAACTTACATTCATATTTAAACTAACCTATGAATTCACCAACTTTATGTTGACCGTTTTAAGCATGTTTTTCTCAGGTAAATTATATGCTCGGATTTCTTGAAGTGCATTGGAGTCTATACATACAAGCTTTTCATTGTGATGCAATTATGGGACAAATGTTATATTAAATTCAGATTTTTATTAAATCAACAAATGTTATTTTTCAAACGACACCTAGAGGTCGTTCTCTTGTATCTAGTGTTGCGTATTATGAAGTAACTCCCCAAAGTGGTATTCCGCTGCGTTGTTGTATTTTTTGGGGTGTTACAAGCGTCATTTATTCAGACCATAAGAGTCTCCAGCATATCTTCAATCAGAAAGAACTGAACATGCGTCAACGTCGTTGGATAGAGCTATTCGGCGACTATTACTGTGAAATTCGCTATCATCCTGGTAAGGCGAACGTAGTAGCCGATGCACTAAGTATAAAGGAGAGAATTAAGCCTAAGAGAGTTTAAGCTATGAACACGACCATTCAATCGAGTATCAAGGATAGGATACTGGCGGCTCAGAATGAAGCATCTGAGACTGTCAATGCACCAGCATAAATGCTGCAAGGACAAGCGAACAGATGGAGCGTAGGAGTGATGGAGCATTGTGTCACACCCCTAAACAGGGTCCCGTCGGAATAGATAACTGGGGGCGTGACGTGTCATGGATACCACGATCACAAGGTACAAAGAAAGACATCTAAAGGGTACATTTTTGAAAATCATACTTGTTGCATTAATAAAATAGATAGTCTTACATTCATCCCAAAATAGGTTTCAAAAATTTGTGGAAGCGTAAATAAAGTTTGATAAAAGTTTAACAAGCATGATAAATTAAAAGTCTTGAAAATGACTGTAACATAGAAGGAAGACCTCAACTAGCACCTTGAATAGATATCCAAGCTAAGCACTTGAAAACATTGCTTAAAACATCAACAAAATTTGGTGAATTCATAGGTTTAGTTTAAACGTAATAAAGTGGACCACAAGATTTGAAACGCATGTAACAATTATAACAAATATGATTTTTATTGACTATACCCTTTCGAATATATATATATATATAAAAAATATATATATATATATATATATATATATAATATATATATATATTATATATATATATAATATATATAATAATATATATTTAAAATAATTATAAATAATATAAATATAAGGATAAGAAAATCTCAATTGAAGTAATCCGGGAGTATGATTCCTGGGTCGTTATCCCCAACGAGGATTGCAATTGAAAGTTGAGAGTCGTTTTGAGAATCGATTCTTGAATGGAACAAGATTGAGATTGGTTACCTAAAACTATGGGAAAATTAAGGCAAAAACTTAAAAACAATTAAGGTACGACAAATTTTAACTTAAAACACAAAACGGGAATCATAAATAGGACCTAAAAACCCTAAAATGTCAAAATTAAGTCCTAAAATGATCTTTTTGGATTTTAAAAATCTTAATTGACTAAAAAGATAGAACAAAGAAAATTAGAACAAAAACGAAGGTGATTAGGGCATGAAAACACTAAAAACGTGAACGGGATTCAATCCCATTCTTTAAAAATCCAAATTTTGCAATTTTAACCCTACGAAGTAAATCTAATTTTCCTAAGTCCTAAATGTTAAAAGAAAATTTTCTAAAAAAGAATTATATTTTTTTGACATTTTTATAATTTTTTATGAATTAAAAACGATTTTAATGAAATTAAATGTTTAAAAATACTAATCTATTTAATAAAAATCTAAAAAAATTAGCAAAAGTAGCTTGAACAATGTAGAATCGAATAAAAATAAGTTGGGAAAAACAGCTTATCAAATAAGCTGTGAAATAAGCCAAAACGGCTTATAAGCTAAAAGGCCTAAAATGTATATAAAAGATTGATTGTGCAAAACAAAACTTAAAAAGACCCAAGGGCGAGTTGGTAGAGGGAGTGTGTGTATAAAACGTTTGGTCGAATTGGGGTCCAGGTCTCGGGTTCGAGTCCTGCTCACCCTTGACTTCCCCCCAAATCCCCCAAATGTTTTTTATCAATGCCATTTTTTTACACATAACTTTTTAGAGGGCTTAAAAAATAAGCCACACTTTACAAAACAACTTTTTTTATAAACCAAAAATAAGCACACAATAAGCAGTTAAAGGGGACAGAATAAGCTTAGCTTCACTAACCCTTAAAAATGCTAACTGTTTGGCAAATTAAGCTCTAATAAGCAAATGAAATCTTAAAATAAGCTAAGACAGATAAAAGGGCATATCTAAAAAGCACTTAGGAACAAAAATAAGCAACTACAATAAGCTAGAATGGCAGATTACTTAAAAAGCTATATTACTAAAAAAAATTAACTAAAAGACAAATAAGCTTAAATAAGCTCTAAACTAAAGAGAATAAGCTAAAATGGGCTTAATCTAACCCTTCAAATCTACCTTCGGGTTAGTAATGGTATTACTAGGGAGTGTCCCCGAACCTGAAGTAGAAGCGGTATTGGAATTCATGAACTTGGTAAGCAAATCGGTTAAATTGGTCATTTGATTTTGCATGTTTTGGGTTTGGTTTTGCATTTTTCTCATAACCGCATCATTAGCTTTGATGTAGTTTTGAAAAATATCCTTCGACACACCTTGTGTTTGCGGAGCCGAAGCTTGGTAAGGTGGAGCTTGGTGAACCGGGGGTTGATTAATCGGGGTTCGATAAATTTAGCTTTGGTTGTAATTAGTCTCCCGGTTTTGGTTGTAACGATTTTGGTTATTTCCTTGGTTTTGAACGGGAGGAAAATCCGAAGTGTCGAATTTATTTATCAAATCGGCTATCCGGTAGTAACCGTATTTCCTTGATTGAAATTAGCTGCGGCGACTTGGGAAACATATTCTTGAATATTGTCACGATAAACGTTGCCTATACGTTGGGCGGGGATCAATTCAGTAAGAATGAACACCACCACAAGTAACACAACTTTCCTCGACCGCTTTTACGGGAGCGGGAGCTTGAGATTTCTTATCGAGAAGCAAAGCTTTCACCATGTCTTTAAGTTCGGCAACATTGGGAGAAATACCGGGGGTAGAAGAGCTCGAACTCACTTTGGTAACAACCAGTTTGTTACGTGAATTACGAACTTGGATTTGCTCTCCAATGGGAATTCTTAGCAATCAGGGGGCATTTTATCCAAAAAAGTTTATCCCAGAACCACCTCACAGTAGGAAATTTAACTAATCTTGATCATTATAGTTCAAAGCAATTATAGAAAGTACGAGTTTGATGTAACTCACGAAAATCCATGAATGTGGGCATGGCCCGAAGAAGATCATTGAATCGGTCCCATGCCGGTCGTAAAAGGTTTCAATCAAATCGTATGTTGAAATCTCGTGATTTCAATTTAAAGATTTGTTTATTTTAGAAGGAGGGAAGAAATTGTTGAGAATTTTTTGAGAAACAATATCAATCCCATTGTAAGAATCTTCGAGGTGGTTCTTTTTTTCAAGCCAAATCTGGGCTGCACCCTCGAGGGAAAATGGGAAAATCATTAAGCTATACCTGACGTTACTCGGGACGTTCGGGAACTTCATCGTAGAAGTGATCTTGTTGAAATAACGGATGTGAGCATGAGGGTCTTCTTTGTCATGTCCGAAAAATTGTTTGTTTTGAACGAGGGTAAGCAAACCGGGTGGCTTAAGCTCAAAGTAGTTCGACGTGAACTCGGAGCACAAACGATGGCAACCTCGTGAACCCACAGTGGGTGCTTCTGAGCAAATTGAGCCATAGTACGATTATCGTCCATCGTAACTACGGGAGGAGCTTGATTTTCAATTGGTTCCACAAGATTAAATGGTTCAATAAAAGTCGGTGGGACTTGTTGTTGTTGACGGTTAGAATTACGAGATTGAGAACGAGTGCGCATGCACTAAAATATAAAAAGAAAATTTTTACTAATTTTTTTTTTGTTTTTTTGTTTTTTCAACAACGTATTCACAATATATTTTAATAACGGACAATGAGATAAGACACTTAAACCTAATAATCAAACTTCGCTTCGTCGTAACTCTTCAAAGAGAGAAACGCACAAAGGAGCGGAGGAGTAGGAAAGCGCGAAGCTATTAAAAACCTTTCTCCTTTAGGGTCGTAGTTCCTAGGAACAACCCGCCTTATACCCCTCTTATAGTTTGTTTAACTTTCGAAGGTGAGCCGTACCTCGCGAGAGACACAAAAGGTAAGTTTTTGATCTTTGGTTCGGGAACTTATTAATGAATAATACTTCAGTTGAAAGTATTATTTTGATGGTGTTCTTTTACCAACTTGTGATTTTTATTTCTTTTTATGGACATTTTTTTAATTTTTTGATTTTTTTTATATATTTTTTTATATTATATATATACTAATAAAAGAAATGAAAAATGTTTTTGTATTTTTTTATAAGAAAATAAGCAAAATAACTTCACACGGAAGGATCTTCAAACACAAATTGTCAAACGGCTTCAACAATCGTATACAATCCTCCCCGGCAGCGGCGCCAAAAATTGATTTTTATTGACTTTACCCTTTAAAATATATATATATATATATATATATATATATATATATATATATATATATATAAATAAATATATAAAATACTTATAAATATATAAATATAAGGATAAGAATCAAAAAATCTCAATTGTAGTAATCCGGGAGTATGATTCCCGGGTCGTTATCCCCAACGAGGATTGCAATTGAAAGTCGAGAGTCGTTTTGAGAATCGATGCTTGAATGGAACAAGATTATGATTGGTTATCTAAAACTACGGGAAAATTAAGGCAAAAACTTAAAAACAATTAAGGTAAGACAAATTTTAACTAAAAACGCAAAACGAGAATCCTAAACGGGACCTAAAAACCCTAAATTATCAAAATTAAGTCCTAAAATGATCTTTTTGGTTTTTATAAGTCTTAATTGACTAAAAAGCTAGAACAAAGAAAACTAGACCAAAAACGAAGGTGATTAGGGCTTGAAAACACTAAAAACGTGAACGGGATTCAATCCCGTTCTTTAAAAAATACCAAAATTTACAATTTTAAACCTACAAAGTAAATCTAATTTCCTAAGTCCTACCTAATGTTTAAAAGAAAATTTTCTAAAAAAGAATTATATTTTTTTGACATTTTTATAATTTTTTATGAATTAAAAACGATTTTAATGAAATTAAATGTTTAAAAATACTAAACTATTTAATAAAAATCTAAAAAAATTAGCAAAAGTAGCTTGAACAATGTAGAATCGAATAAAAATAAGTTGGGAAAAACAGCTTATCAAATAAGCTGTGAAATAAGCCAAAACGGCTTATAAGCTAAAAGGCCTAAAATGTATATAAAAGATTGATTGTGCAAAACAAAACTTAAAAAGACCCAAGGGCGAGTTGGTAGAGGGAGTGTGTGTATAAAACGTTTGGTCGAATTGGGGTCCAGGTCTCGGGTTCGAGTCCTGCTCACCCTTGACTTCCCCCAATTCCCAAATGTTTTTTACATGCCATTTTTTTTACAACTTTTTAGAGGGCTTAAAAATAAGCAACTTTTACAAAACAACTTTTTTTATAAACCAAAAATAAGCACACAATAAGCAGTTAAAGGGGACAGAATAAGCTTAGCTTCACTAACCCTTAAAAATGCTAACTGTTTGGCAAATTAAGCTCTAATAAGCAAATGAAATCTTAAAATAAGCTAAGACAGATAAAAGGGCATATCTAAAAAGCACTTAGGAACAAAAATAAGCAACTACAATAAGCTAGAATGACAATTAACTTAAAAATATAATATTACTTAAAAATTTTAACTAAAAGACCAAATAAGAGCTTAAATAACTCTTAAACTAAAAGAATAAAGCTAAAATGGGCTTTAATCAAACCTAATAAGATAAACTAAACCTAGAATAGCAAAAGCAAATAAGCTTAATAATCCTAATAAGCAAATAGCTTTTTGGCCAAAACTGTTAAGCCCAAAGGCAAAGAGGACTTTTCCAGATAAAATACGCTAGCAAAAGGATCCATAAATGGGACTTAGTGTAGGCTTAAACCAACTAAAAAGAATTGCTAAAAACTACAATAAGCAACAAAGAAAAAGCAGTTTGAATTCCAGATAAGCCACTTAAAAAGCTTCATGAAAAGGGCATCTCACACAGATTCAACACTTAAACAAATTTTTGCAACTTTTGCAATCTTAACAAATCACCACTTTTGAGCTTAAAAATAAGCAAACAAACAGATCCTTATGACTATATAACCTACAAACAGGTTAACCTTTGACTTCAAAGAGCTTATATCAACAATCAAAAGCATTTTGAAAATTCAAGATAACAAATAAGCATTGAAAAGCAATTACTTCTTTCATCTCAAATTTTTTAAACACTTAACACTATTTGACAATTTTGGCAAAAACACACAAATGACAAATGTCGACTATATGACTATGATTCTAACCTGTTTTTAACACTTGCACAAACTAAAAAAAACATCACAAATCAACAATAAGCAAGAGCACAATCAAATAAGTAAATAGAATAAGCTATACCTAACATGTTCAAACAACAAACTCTTAAAACCTTGAAAATAAGATTTAACATTTTTAAAACCTAAACAAACTGATTTTTAGGACTAATTATAGCTAAACTAAACTGACTCAAGTGTCAAAATGCAATCTTGACCCATTTTGACCCATTAAAACAGTTATGCCAAACACCCCTTTAAAAAACTTAAAATGCTTTTTAAACTTGAAAACTTTCATTTTTAATGAACAAACTCTTAAGACCAGATCTTTAACAACTTATAACAAACACAATGATCAACTTATAACACTTAAATCAGTAAAAACAACTATATTAAAGATTATGCAAATTTTAAGCTACTTTAAGACAGATTTAAGAAAAACTTGCACAACTAATTTTCAAACTATAAGCTAGGTGTTTTTAAGTCTAAATATCATTAATAAGCATAGATAAGCAAATAAGAACAATCAATAAGCACAAATAAGCAATTCTATAGTAAATAAGCTAAAAATAGATAAAAGAAGACTTATAAAAGTCAAAGCTTTTGTGAATGACTAAAGTACCTAAATCAGTTCATAAACATCCTATAGCTTATCCACATAAGCACTAACCCATGGCCATCCAAAATACACCATGCTCCATGAGATCTTCTTTATATATATTTTTTAGGTATTTTTTTTAGATTTCTATGATTAAAACAGTTAATAAAGTGATAAAACAGTAAACTAAGGCTTGATTCAAGAAACCAAAAGCTTAGTGAAGCTTCTAAGTGAGATCTATAAGCTGCTTCATAGCTTTTCAAGGCTTGACAACTTATATAAAATGATCAAACACAGTATCTTAAAAACACAAACCTCAAAATTTCATTAAAAACTTAAACTTTTACAAAGGAAAGGAAATACAAATAGCTTTAAAACTTAAATAAAAACTACATTAAAAGAGACTACAAACTTAGAAAAACTACTCTTCTACTACAAGGGTTAAGCCCTCTATTTATAGATCGGATAGAAGGACCTAGACCCTTGGCTTGGTTTTCTTGTGTGAGAGGAAAAGTAGTTTCAATCTTGGCGCTTTAAATCATCTAGTGCTTCTTTAAATCCATCACAACCCTTGATTGTGTCCACGCAATCATTCCCCAATGATTGCCTTGGATCGCAAACGTGTCAGAGCCTAAAGACGTCATCTCTTGCATCATTCTTGGAGTTTTAAGTGGGTTTAACCATGGGGTAAGTGTAATTTTGGAAGTGGGAGGTAAATAGTAACAATGGAGGTGTGAGCGGGAAAAGGGGTTGTTCTGTTTGTTTGATTGATGCAGGGCACAAGTATGAGGAAATGGCAAGAATGGTCCCTCAAGGTTATTTATTGTATTGCAAGTTTAGTCCTTGTGGTGATACAACTTTGGTCCTTGAAGTTTATAAATGGGTTGCACCGTTAGTCCTTAAAGTACTAACGGGGTAAAGGGTATAAGGGTTGGGGAAAACGGAGGTGTTAACAGGGGTGATGTTGGGCTTGGTGTTTGGGCCGGTTATAACAATAAGTGGACTTGGGCCTTTATTAAGGTTTAAGGGTTTAGGTTTTTAGTGTATAGGTGGGTTGACCCGGGCCCACTAGTTTGGTACGGGTGGGCCCACTTTTGGCAGTTTAGGTTTTCCGGTTCGGTTTTTCCGATGCTCCTTTCCAAAGGCCCATCCGGGGTTGACTTAGACTTGACATATGTTGCTTTGACTTTTTGACTTGGCTTTGAATTCTGCTTCTCTTTACGCACCGTTCCGTTCTCGTGCTCGTTTGTCGTTTGGCTTTGATTTTTGTCCTATTTCCTTTAGATATCCATTCCTACCTAGCAAATACAAATATAAAACATACAAATACAATGTATTTTTGGTACATTTTTAGTCATTTAAGTCCGATTTTAGTGGTCAAAGGTATGTGTAATTAAACACATACCAAAATCCCCCATACTAAGATATTGACGTGTCCTCACGCAATGCTATGAAGTAAACACTTAAGAAAACTAAGAATCTCGATCCCCTCGACTAATTACCTTGAAAAGTAGCTAAGTGTTCATCGAGGGGAATTAAAAAATCAAGAGTTTCGAAAAGCCCCATTTTTACCATTTTTAAAGATATACCACTAATATTTTTGTATTTTTCATTTTTCTCTTTTTTTTAGCAACTAACTAATTTAACTTTTGTTATTTTCATAACCGTTAGGGATCATAGAACAAGATGCATTTCGATCCGAGAATGCCCCAAAAAGGATAAATTCATCGTCCTCGACTTTTCACGTCTGCTCTAAACCAAACTTAAAACGAAATACAACAGTTAAATAATCAGTTAGGATTCCAATACTACTCATATTTTGCAACTTGTGAACTTTCACTCACTCACGACAATTAATATATATTAGGGAAATGTGCTAATTTGAATGTTACAAACCAAGGAACAACGTTTTTGCAAAATCTCTATGCTTCCACGTTCCACCCGAGAATAATGATTTGAAGGCGAGATCATACCAGTAACGACTTGTTCCGTACTCGGCACAAATCCTAACCTTGCGGCTAATTGACCAAGGCTTTTGACACCAACCCACAGAGACAAGTATCGAGACTCACAGACCTTAAGTTTCAAAAAAACTCTAGGTTATCCTATACACATAGCTTATTTAAAATAGAATAGTCAAAGTTCAAAAGCATATTTAAATTTAACAAAAAGAGATATATTTATTAATTCACACTTAATATTATAACATTGATGCAATTGTAACCCTCAACCTTTTAGAAGGCTGCAACATCGTTGTAGCCGGCAAAAAGATGGCAAGCAAACTTTTTATCAGTCTCCTGGGTCAAAAGGATTTTTTATATTCCTTATTATGGCTTATCTTTAGAAGGCTGTAACATCGGTTGTGAGCCGGCAAGATACATCAAACTTTTATCAGCCCACAGTTTATAATTATTATTTATTATATTTTTTCATTTTTCATCATTTTTTAATAGCTTTATATAGAGAAGACTTCTTTTTGAAAAATTCAAGTATAAATTTGAACTAAGACTAAAATTTTTGCTATTAACTACATAAAAATAGTTGATTTAGGTTTAATCTCCAAAAATAGCACTTATTATTAATCCGGTTAGAAGCTTATGGGAGAAAAAGCCACAAATTACATACATGAGCTCTTAAGATTTCCAACTAATCCTTGTTTAGCATCCCACTCATACTCAACACTATCATTTTTTGTTCTTCGCGAATTTCCGTGAACGCTTAGCCAAAAGGTTAAGGAACAAGCTAGAGCTCAACACGCTTGATCGAGTCAAAATTTATTCTTATTCTACCCAGCAAGAAAGTCAAAATTGTGACAACACACTTATTTTATTTTTGAAAATTTTTAAATTTTTTCATTTTTTTTAAATTTTGGTGGTAAAAACGGGATTACGTGAAAACAACGGCTGCAGGCACAATCAAATCGATAGATCCCCCCATACTAGAATTAAACATTGTCCTCAATGTTTTAAGAAGGGTCTCTATGTAAATCCTAAGCCGTTTATTAAGTATGCTTAAAGATAAACGTTAGTCGATTAGATTAGGATATTGGATTTCCCAAATGAAGCTGAGGATTTGAAGCTCGAGTGATCGAAGGACAAAACCACGAGCACGAGAGGCTTCAAAAATCCAGGACAATCCTGGACAATCACAAAAACACAAGCAAACGAGAAAGGAAAAAGGCACACCCTCTCACAAAAAAAAACACTTATTCATTAATACATAATATAGTGCTAGGATAAGCATGGGGTGCCTCCCACGAAGCGCTTGTTTAGGGTCACTAAGCTTGACCCGATCCCCGAATCCGTTTGTCCTTGGGGAAGGTTTGAAGATCCGGGACAACCAAATTTTGGACGTCCCCATCCCAAAAGTAGTGCTTAATTCGATGACCGTCACCTTGAAATTTGGCACCGGAGTATTGAGAAAAACTCAACGGCCATAATGGAGAGACTTGATAATGTGGCACGGTCTGGACCAACAATTAAAAACCTTGCCCGAGACATCTTTAATCGAGAGTTAAAGAGGATGACTATGATCACCGACGTTGAATAACGTGTGTTTTTGATCATTAGTCATGGATCCTCTTGTTTTTCTTTAGAGATTCAAAGAATTCTCATAGGCATGATCACGAAGTTCATTTAGTTCAATGAGTTGAACTTTGTGGTGATCACCCGCGGTCTTAAGGTCAAAGTTAGCATGCTTCAAGCCATTAGGCTTTTGTGATCGAGGCGTCAGATCGGTAGATGACATGCCTTTCCGTACACGAGCTTGTATGGGGTACACCCGATGGGTGTTTTGTAAGTTGTACGGAAGGCCCAAAGTGCGTCATCGAGTTATCCGACCAAGATACACGGTTCTCACCTACGGTCCTTTCAAGAATTCGTTACAAGCCACGATTGGATACCTCAACTTGCCCACTTGTTTGTAGGTGATACGCGGTGGAGAGACGGTGAGTAACTCCGTATTTAAGCATGACCTTTGCAAAGGGCATTGCAAAAATGGTATGCTGATCACTTATGATAGCACGGGGGCACACACGCATCGGGCGAAGAGAGATTAAGAAATTTGCAAACAAAGAAGAAAAAGGTTAAATCTGAGAAAAAAAAAGGCGTCGTTGTGTTTGGAGCGCTTTTTCGCTTCAACCCATTTTGACTAATAGTCGACAGCCACGATTATGTATTTGTTCCCTCGTGAAGACGGGGATGCCCCATGAAATCGATGCCCCACACGTCAAAGATTTCGCAAACTTAGATGGAATTTTGAGCCATTTCATCACGTTGCTAAATTTTTCCTTGATGCTGACAAGTGTCACATCGGGTGACCAAGTTATGGGTATCACGGTAAATTGTAGGCCAATAAAATCCTGAGTCAAAAACTTTTTTGGCAGTGTAGTTGGCATCGTAATGTCCCCCTGTGGGTCCACTATGGCTTGAGGATATCAAAAGCTTCTAGGCCTGCAACACACCGCCGGATCATTTGATCCGCACATGTTTTGAACAAATAGGGGTCATCCCAAAAGTAGTGTTTAACATCCTTGAAAAACTTGTTCTTTTGTTGGACAAACATCACCTTAACAATGAAATTTCTCGGCGTGGTAATTTGTATAATCGGCAAACCACGAGGTACTTGAGTCACCATGAAAAGTAACCATATTAAGTGTCTCGAGAGGAAACGTTTCATTTATCTCCTTTGGGTCGAGCACATTTTTTATAATGGATATTTCTAATCGATAAAGATGAACGGGGGCCAGCTGAGATTCTCGACTCCTTTGTGTCAATATACGTTTGCATGTGAACTCATGAAAGTGAGAGAGAACCCACCGGAGCAATCTCGCCCTAGGAATCTTTTTGTTTCTTTTTTTTTTTTAGCAAAGATATATTTTCGACGGAGTGATCCCGTAAAACTATGCTCTTGTTCCAAGATGAGGTAAGACCAAGAATTTTTCGTAAGTGCATAACCATCGGCTTAAGCACTTCTTTCTTCTTCGTCGTGGTGTAATGCAATTCCGCCCTCAATCATTGTTTTTTACTAGTCAAGTGTATAGGCCTAAAGAGTTTTGTTATCAATGACGTTGCCCATAACTGCACCTATGGCAAAGTCGCTTGCATCGCACATAAGCTCAAAGGGTAAATCCCAGTCCGGGGCAATCAAGATTGGAGCTTCGGTAAGTTTTTTCTTTAACGTTTCAAAAGCTTGAATACATTCATCGGAGAAGATGAATGGAGTATTTTTCTCAAGAAGATGAGTCATCGGTCGGGAAATTTTGGAAAAATCCTTAATGAACCGTCGGTAGAAACCGGCATGACCGAGAAAACTCCGAACACCCTTGACGGTGGTGGGATGAGGTAACTTAGCAATCACATCGACTTTGGCTTTATCGACCTCAATCCCATTTTTGGAAATCTTATGGCCAAGGACAATGCCTTCCTTAACCATAAAATGACTCTTTTCCCAATTTAGACAAAGATTGGTGTCTTCACACCTTTGAAGCATCTTGTCTACACGAGAGAGGCAATTTCCGAATGAATTCCCAAAGACCAAAAAGTCGTCCATGAAGACTTCCATTGTTTTTTCGATCATATCATGAAAGATAGCCATCATACACCTTTAGAACGTACCCAGCGCATTGCATAAGCCAAAAGGCATGCGATGATAGGCGAACGTTCCGTAAGGATACGTGAATGTTGTCTTTTCTTGATCATGAGGGTCGATAGGAATTTGAAAGTAACCCAAGAAATCATCGAGAAAACAATAGTACTCGTTTCCCTCTAATCTCTCGAGCATTTGATCCATAAACGGTAGTGGAAAGTGGTCTTTACAGGTGGCTTCATTTAACTTTCGGTAGTCAATGCATACACGCTAACCCGTAACCAATCGAGTAGGGATTAACTCGTTTTTATCATTTTCAACAACGGTAAAGCCACCCTTTTTTGGTACGCAATGTACGGGGCTTACCCAAGGACTATCCGAGATCGGGTAAATTAATCCGGCGTCAAGAAGTTTTTCAACCTCCTTTTTGATGACATCGTAGATTTTTGGATTCACCCGTCTTTGATGTTGGACCGCCGATTTGTAGTCCTCTTCCATAAGAATCTTGTGAGTACAAAATACTGGGTTAATACCCTTAATGTCGGAGAGTTTCCAAGTGATGACTCGCTTGTGTGACTTCAAAACCTTTATGAGAGCGGCTTTTTCCTCGACACTCAAGTCTTTAGCAATTATGACGAGCAACTTGTCGTCACCCTCCAAAAATACGTACACAAGATGAGGAGGTAAGTCCTTGAGTTCGACCACGGGAGGTTCATCAATTGAAGATTTGTTATTTTTAGCTTCACAAACTTTAAGTTCTTTTTGAATTTCAGGCAAATAATTTCCTTGAGTGGGAGGGGGTAATGATGGATCATCATTGAGAAATGCTTCGAGAAGAAGAATGTCCCCCTCCGAGTCATAATAAGGGAGTGATTCAAACTTCGGTGAAGTTGGAATCATCTTTTCAAGAGGAGGAAAGCGTCGACTTCCTTGAGAGAAAATACTATCCCCAAAGGGACGTGGAGGGGTCGGAAAAGGAGGTAGAAACAATCGGGTCATAAAAAGGAGTAGGATTGCCACTCGCGATCACATCGGAGAAACCGAGAAATTCTTGAGAATACTCCTCCACAAGCCTTTATCCAATGAGTCGGGTTTCGGTTAACCGAAATTATCATCGTAATTAGAGGAATATCTCGAAGTTTGATCAAGATTGAATGTTACGGTTTCTTTTCCAACACGAAGAGTTATTCTAATTCTTAAACAATGCAATAAAGGGCTACCCGTCCGGTCTTTTAAGATGGATCTCCCATAATTAGGGGGAACTCGGGGATCGTTATCAAAAGTCAAGACTACAAAGGCGGCCAGGAATTGGAAACTTTTCCTACGTTTACAAGACTCTTCGGCGATTATCGATCGTTGGGGAGATCGAACTGTCCAGCAAGTGCAAGAGTCATGCAAAGTGGAGTATTGTTCGGAAGAGAAAAGTTTTTTCCACATCCCCCCGGGATAATGGCATGAGAATTTATGCTATAGCGCCAACGAATCGGCAAGGCTAAAGCACTTCATATTCTGGGAAAATCAACACATAAATGAGTAAATTGCGGGGTCTCCCAAGTTTTTTCGGGTATCTTGTGAAGGTAAACCGCAGCAACATGCTTTATTTAAAGGGTTCTAGCATTTCAACTCATTTTTCTTTGTTTCCAATTAAAGCTTTAAGAGTCGAGGCAAATTTTGGCATAAGAATCAAAGCATCCGTGAAGCTAATTTCGAAACTCAAATCTTTAAAGATTTCATAGAATTTCTCAATTTGGTAGTTAACTTTTTCACGGATCTTTTGGTCTCATTACGTCTTGAAGGATATGGAATCGATGGTTTCGGGTTAGGCTTCGGAACACTAACGGGAGCAACAACGGGCTCAAAATTTGGTACTTGGGGTTGAACTTGGACAACCGGAGGTTGGACGTCTTTGGTACTTCCGTTATTAGTAGGAAGTACCGTATCCTTTGTCACCTCGGCTTTACATTCCACTACTTTAGGCGGAGAAGAAGAAGTAGTAGGAATCGTGGGTCCTTGATAAGCAACACCGCTTCGGGTGGTAATACCCTTCAAGTCTACCTTCGAGTTAGTAATGGTATTACTAGGGAGTGTCCCTGAACCTGAAGTAGAAGCGGTATTGGAATTCACAAATTTGGAAAGTAAGTCCGTTAAATTGGTTATTTGATTTTGTAAGTTTTCGTTTTGATTTTGCATATTTCTCATAACTGGATCATTAGCTTTCATGTAGTTTTGAAAATCATCCTTTGACATACCTTGTGTTTGTGGAGCCGGAGCTTGGTAAGGTGGAGCTTGGGGAACCGAGGGTTGATTAATCAGGAGTCGGTAAATTTAGCCTTGGTTTTAATTATTCCCTCGGTTTTAGTTGTAATGGTTTTGGTTATTTCCTTGGTTTTGTTAAACGGGGGGAAAACCGGGAGGTCGAATATGATTAGCAATCGGGGCTCGGTAACCGGTATTTCCTTGATTGAAATTAGTAGCGGCGGCTTGAGAGACGTACTCTTGAATATTGTCACGATAAATGTTGCCATCGGTGGCAGGACAATTTCGGTAAGAATGAGCACTACCGCAAGTAACACAACTTTCCTCGACCACTTTTACAGGAGCGGGAGCTTGGGATTGGTTTTTCTTATC
>BQNB010085012.1:0-28593 GCA_026074375.1 Tanacetum coccineum
AACACAAAACCTTGCAAGTATACTTCACTCTTGATTATGAAAGAACCTTTGACTCGTATGTCGATCATACACAAATCCTATAACTAGACTTCACTCTTAATAGTGATGACTACTTTTACATACCTAAACCTCGCATGAAACACTTCAACCATACACTCAAACCTTACAACTATACCTTACTCTTGATAGTAATATTTAGTTCGGCAAACTTTAATCTTCACAAACATGATACTCAAAACATATAACTACACAATCTTCACTATCTTCACTTGAAGAACATCATCACCCTTACCAACAAATGTTGGTCCTCACTTGCAAACTCCCATGCCAAATAAATTATCTCCTCAAGAACATTGCACACTTATCCAATAACCATTACAAGTGATCCTTTTATTTTTTTCCATAATTGAGTCTTTTAGTTTGTTTCCACTTACTAGCAAGTGAAGAACATAAAGAAGATTTTTAATCTTCAAGTATTATTGAGTCACCACATTGTTGTGTCTTTCATTTTTCTTTCACTAAGAAAGAACTACCACCTCATCTCACATATCCACCTTTGTTCGTAAACATTGACAACCAACAATGCACTTATTACATTAGGATCACATGCAACCCAATCACTCTTGTCATTATTAGTGCAAACAATATATTATTCTAAACCGTCTTTGCCATCCTTAAGCTCAACACATTCCCTCTTTGTTCTCGCACATCCTTCCCCACTTTCCATTATATGGAACCATTTTCATTTACTTCTAGGTGCATATCATTTTTCACATAATTACTTTCGAGTATATATGTTGACATGACGTATTGAAATATCATTGACATCAATTTACTTTTACATGTCATAATTCTTATTTTATTTTACTATTATTATTATTATTATTTTTCTTCTAAGAACATACTTAGAATATGTCTTCTCAACAAATGAAACACACTATGTATTCAAATCATGTTTTTTCATATCACCCTTATCATCAACATTTAGTTCGACTCAATGTCTTACAACAATATTTTTCCTAGAACCCCACACATGAAAAGCATACATAATGCTTAACAAATAAACCTTGAGGATTCAGGAATCTCTCATTATAACCCTTGATGAAAGTCTATCCGAACTCAAATCATCATCTTTGGTAAATAATGATTTCTTAAGGAACATGCCATTCTAAAAATGATAGAACTCCTTATCTGAATGACATCTTGGACAAAGTCGTTCTCATAACAATGGTGTGTCAAACTATAAACAAATTCTGTTATCGTTTATAAAAGTTGTGTGATTGGTTGGATAAATTTGGTGTCAATTGAGTCTTCGTCATCGAGCATGTGTCTTGATTCTTTTTATCTAGGTTTTTACTTTTTAAAAAATAGAATTGCATGTGTTTAGTTTCCAACATTCTTAAAGGTGTCATAATTTAGAGTACTCATACCTAAGACATTCATATCAGGTTCCCCGATAGTATATTACTATATGTATTTTTCCTATCATGATCCCTTTTATGATTTCTGTTACAATATGTATTTTTACTATATGTACTTTTGATATCATAATTAATAATTTTGCTATCTTACTATGTGAGATTAGTATTTTTAACACTTGCTATCATGATGCTTAACATCTTTATGACTTGGTATGTTATCCTTTTTGGACTCTTACTTGCTATTGTTCATGATTTAAGTGTTTACATGCTATGTGCTTTGGGTTATGGCTACAAAACTAGGCTCTGCCTATTTTTGAGGGTCTCTACGATCAACGGATCCAAGAATGGTGGATCCGTCAGTATTTTGGTAGATTCGTCCATAGCTGAAGCAAAATTAGGAATTTTTTATTTTTAACTTTTAGCACTTTATCTATTAGTTATGATACTTGCTCCTAAACGTTATCTTAAACCTTAGGATCAAAATACTATTCTCATATATCTATTTTTTTACATACATAACTATCATCGTTATTATGTATATGTGCGCTTGTCTACTAACTTTGTTTTGTAGTACACTTCCATAACTTAATTCCTTGGTGTCCCAAACAAGGGGGAGCTTCCGACAAGCACTTAGAGAGTGCATCTTGTATACATTTAGTTGCACATACTCGTCCAACGGAGTATCTAGTTTCGCACTAACATTTTTTGTAGGTTTTTGATAATACCTTGATGCCTCAAATAAGGGGGAGCATTCGTCAAGAAGAAGCATACACGCATTTATCATATATTTCTCCTATTGCTTCATGATATATATATATATATATATATATATATATATATATATATATATATATATATATATATATATTATGTTGCACAAAACTAACCCTTGATGTAGGTTAAGTCTTTGTAAGAAATTTGATCCATGGATTCATTAGCAACCAAGGTCAATAATCATATGAGTGGAAAGAGCTAGGGGGAGCTCGAGGGCATCAATGTATATAGCTCAAAGTTGCTTAGAAGATGAAGATTGAAGTATAACTTCACTAGGGATGATGCAAGCTAGCCTTTTTGGAAAGAAAACAAGTTTAACTCCAAGCACAAGCCCTTCTAGGGATGGAAGAGTGTTAACGGAGAAGGATCAAAGGATTGGAGCATACACCTTTTTGTTTCGACAAAAGGGGGAGAAGGAAGTGTAAATGAGTAACTTTTAAAGTTTATTATGTTACAAGTTTACATATTTGTCATCATCAAAAGGGGGGAGATTGTTTGTGCAAATATTACGATATTTAAACTAAACAAGTCTTTTGGTTTTAATAATGACAAACAAGTAACTTATAATACATAATGTAAAATGTGCAAGTTATGCGTGATCACAACTCATCAACGCATACATTCATCAACGCATACATTCATCAACACATCTCGACGTCTCGAGTCTACTCGTGCTTCAATAAAAGGTATGAATATGTTTGTTAAGTTGCATTATGATCAACCCAATTAACAAACCATTGAAAATAATTAACAAATAACTAATCACATTAGAGAATATGACAAAACTTAATTACTTAACTAACTAGAACAAATCTTGTATATTAGGAAACAATCTTGGAAGCTCAAAACATGTCTAGCCATATTCGATAATAGGATAAAATAATTAAGGAATAAAGACAAAACGAATTATTCTTATTTAACAATTTTTGGAAACAAATCTTACAAGATCTTTTCATATCTAGCAAATCTTACCATTTTAATGTTAAGCTTGATTTTCCTTCTAGAACAAAATCTAATCAGATTTTATAAGTACATTAAGGATCTAAGCAAAAGATTTAAAAATATTTATAAAGATTTTTAACAATTTTGAAATTGGTGCGACCTACGGATCCACCTAAATAGGCAGACGGATCCACCATCCCTGGATCCGTAGCACCTTGACGGCCAAGTTTTAGGTTTTCTATAAATACCACCCATTTGCTTAGTTTTTGACCCAAGCTTTTCACAACCTTTCTTCCACATTATTACACACATTTAGGATCATTATAAACAAGTTTTTATAATGTAAAAACACAATTAATCATATCATCAAAACCCCAATAACCCTTGATCATAATGCTTCTAACTTTCATTTGTTGCAAGCATGATTCTACATGATCCTCCATTCAAGCAAGCTTAGAGATCTTGCCATCATCATCCACCACATACCTACATATATGAAGATCTATCACAACAAGCCAAGAGACTTGTCATCTTCATCAACAACATCATGCTTAGTGATCTTGATGTTTTAGATTAGGCTTTTACATCTAATTGACAATTATGTCTTGGATCATCATTACACACATTTGTGTATCAATCATTATACAACAAACTGGATGTTAGGTGGTTTATGTTTTTAGGCCATAAAACACAAGGTTTGTTATGTTAGGTCATAAAACATACTCGTAACAGGTTTGGTTGCACCCGAAGAAGGACTTAGTATTTAGCTTAGTACCGGATAAAGTGTAAGCGACGTTAGGTTGGTTCTACCTCGAAGTAGGACTCGGTATTTAGCTTAGTACCGGATAAAGTGTAAGCGACGTTAGGTTGGTTCTACCTCGAAGTAGGACTCGGTATTTAGCTTAGTACCGGATAAAGTGTAAGCGACGTTGTATGGTTTTCTCCGCCTAAAAGGAGCTTGTTGATTTAGTGAAGTAACTCCTGAGTTGGGTACTCAAGGAGTGGAGTAGGGCGAAGAGGAGCTTCGTAGCCGAACCACTATAAATCATCGTGTGTGGTTTGCGCTTTCTTTTACTTATCGCTTTACATTTATATTTTTCTTTATCGCTTTATATTTAAATTCGCATTACATCTATGTTTGTGTTATATTGTGTTGTGATGATATGCTTTGTTTGATATTCTTTAGTATAGTTATTGTAGTATAAACTTGAGTGGTTGTTTGATACAAAAGTTTTAAGTTTATAAAAGAAACGTATTCACCCCCCTCTACGATTCCACAAGAGTGTACAAATAAATTCTCTAAAAAGAATGTTAGTTTGACGATCAACTCTATTATGTTGTTTGTTTTGATTTGGTGAGGAGTCAAAGATCTTATTTTAGGCATTGTCCAATTAAGTTTTTTTCTAGTAAAATGGATTAAGATCAAACTTTATGACTTGTTTCACAAATGTATTCTTTATCTAACTTTACAAAAATGTTTATAGTGAGGAGTAAACATTGGTAACTCTAAGAGGGTGCTTAGGATTGCGGTTTGAAGTAGATTATTTGATTATTGCGTTTTGCAATCGTAAATAATCTATTTTGAGTGTTTGCATATGAGAAGTTGATAAGTGATTATTTTCGTTTTAAAACTCTTAAAATGTCCTTTTGAAAAAGCATAAATAGACCTACAAGCAAACGCAATAAATAACTTCTTGACATAATGACACAAATACCATTAACTTGAATTTCTACTCTTCCACCTTTGTACTCTTGTTTTTTATTAGAGATGGTAGCGTCTTTTTTCTTATATAAATCTAGATATTCATTCTTATTTTTTGTATCAATTATAATAAACTATTAATAGTGTTGCATTGTTACAAAGTTCTCTACATATGTGAGAGAGATTGGGTTTTTGTTTTTAACTCTATATTCTTGATTTTTATAAGATTTTAGTGAAACTATTTTTTATTTTTTTTGGTAAAAAGTGAATTATATTATTATCAAAGAGCAATAAACAAGAATTACAAATAACTAACTAAAGGAGTTGATGGACACGCCATCAAACCTTCGATAGCTAGAACAACATACAAAACTTAATAGAAATAGCAACATTCAATGCTAATTCATCCTTTCATAGTCTAGCTTATAACAACTAGCACTAAGACTCCATGGAGAAATCTCTACCTTGACTACATTTCCTTAACGTAAACACCCTACCTAAGTTAAGACCACCATTTAACATAGAGGCTTTTACAAACAGGCATCATTAAGGATAGAGCAAAACTCCAGTTTACAAACAGGCATCATTCAGCAAGCTGGCATTACTTAAAAGTAAAGGGAAACTCTAGGATACTTCCTACTATGATTGTATTTCCTATTCATCTGTCCCTATAATCACACAAATTCTAGCTACATCCTCACAAATTTGATGATACAGAGACACACAAATAGGCATCATCATAGCTGGACACCTACCATTAACCCTTCCAAATGTTAATATAGTGGACATAAGAGAAATGCCAAACACTCTATTAACTGATCTATTCCACCAAAGTAGGAAACTACCTTATGGAAGTTACTAGATCAATCCAAGAAACCTTAATATCACTTAAAATGCCACTACATCTGCACATCTTAAAGTAATACAAGGAACTAATGGATAGATTTTTTAATCCCAAGATATTAGCCATCTACTTTAACCAAACACAACTTCTAAACATTCTATTTCAGAAACTGATATTCCAGGCCCTTTCCACCTCCTGAGTAGCACTTGTCTGTTTCACTTTTAGAGCCATTAATTTCATCTTAACATTTTCCACTATCTTTTCAAACACATCTATCTCGTTTCTATATTCATCTCTGAATTTTTTTTGTTTCTTTCTTGCCAAATGCAGCAAATAAAAGCTGAGAGATGCAATCTTCTGATTACACTCCAAATTGAATTCCTATTTGGTTTGTCTACAAAGTCTTCAACAATGGTTTTCCAATCATCCTTGGTAGCTTTACAATTCGTTAACTCATTTATCTTTTTTCATACCTTCTGAGCAAAGTCACACTAAAAAATCAGATGGTTGTAAGTTTCCTCATTACTTTTATAGAGTATACATACCATCATATCTGTAGATCCCCACATCTTCAATCTATCTCGAGTCATGATTTTTGAGTTGACTGTAAGCCATAAAATAAAGGAGCATTTGGGAATACTTTGAGCATTCCAAATTAGATTCTTCCATCTTACTGAAGGCCAATCAATACTCATATCATTATAAACTTGTTTGATAGAAAAAGGATTTATATCCCCCTATGTTTGTTTTCCATGCCATCTTATCTTCCATTTGGGAATTTAGAACATGAACATTTAAGCTTGTGATTTGAGGAAATAGAGTATACCATTCTTCTGGCCAGTTCCAGTTTCCATTCCTCATCATGTCTTTCACAGAGCTTGAAGCTGGAATTCTAGCATTGTATAGTTCTCTGTATGATACAATAGAACATAAAGGACCCAAACTAATCCAGTTGTGAAACCACATTGTTGTACTTGTACCATTTCCAATTTGTTGAGTGATATTATTCCTAACATATTCTCTTGAATTTAATAGATTCCTCCACCTCAGCTATATGTCTTCTTACTTTTGATCTCCTAGTTGCTTTTACCCTTAAGTTTCATAATATTAACCCATTTAACCCAAAGAGTGTTCTTTTTCAAAGCAATATTTCATAAGTGTTTCACCAGCAGAACTTTATAAACATCTAAAACTTTTAGCCCCAAACCTCCTTTATCTTTTGGTTTACAAATCTGTTTCCAAGCCAATTTTGCTTTACCTCTAGTCAATTCTCCTTTGCACCATAGGAAACCTTTATTAATGTCTTTGATTACTATTTTAGGAAGTAGGAAAACAGTGGCCCAAGAGACATAAATAGATTCCAAAATGGATGCAATGAGTTGTAGTCTCCCAACATATGTCAAACATTTGTTCTTCTAGTTGTTAATCCTTACTTTAATCTTATCAATAAGGGTCTTGCAATCATTCACTCCCAATCTTTTTATTAACACAGGTACACCCAAATACCTTATTGGCAGATTTCCTTTAACAAAAGGAATAATATTAAGGATTCTTTGTTGATCCTCTAAGCTTATACTACCAAATAGGATTGTACTCTACTGCTATTAGGAATTGATGATGTGTGTCGTTGGGTATAGACAGTTTTGTTTATCAAGTTTTACTATTTATATTTTGCTAACTTTACCTATTAACTAACACTAACGGGCAATGTACCCGATCAATTGTAGGTTCATTGGTAAGTAAGGTATCGATCACTAAGAGTGAGCGTTAAAACTTAAGTCTGTCAGTATTTTAGTTATCTAGGTTAGTTCTAATTAATCTAAATTAACCGTAATTAAACCTAACCTAACACAAAGAGGGGGTTTCAGCCTGAGAGACTGGCATGAGTTTTGGTTTAATGAAGCAATAAGTAAGACAATTAACACACAAGCAGATAAACAAACGATAAAGAAGCGGTCAAGCACTAATGTATTAGCCAGATTAATCTAATAAAATGAAGGAATTGTTTATGAGTGCAATGATTGTATTACTTTGTTGGCGGTATATCATTCCTAAGGGTCTTCTCCCTAAACTCTAGGTTTGTTTTTCAGTCAATCCTGTCATAATTAACCAAACCCGCATAAAGTACCCACTGTTGATTATAATCTATCTATGAGACAACATTGGTGAATATCAAAACCTATCTCATTAAGGCTTTACCCAGTCCAATTGTTATCTATATGCTGGTAGTCCATGGTCTGTGTACTTCCCAAGGAAACAAAACGTTATTTGTAATCTTAAGTCACCACTTAGTCTACCTATTTATTTAACCAAGGGCAGAAACAAGGACATAAATTTGTAGTCCTATTAATATAGAGTCATATAAATCAGTTGTATATAGTTCTATCCCAGACTTTAGCCTACACCATGTAATCTAGATCCAGTTGAATGATAGATTAAACACATAATCGAAAATAAAAAGATATAAAGTGATAAACATAATCAACATGCAATGAAAGAGTAAAAGATTGATATAAACAAACCAAACATTAAATTATTATAACAACCCCCCCACAATGCTAATACCTATAGGTAAATTATCCCATAGCTAGAAACAAATACATAAGTACATTGACGAACATAAGAAAAAACAAAACATTGTGCTAACCGAATAATTATAGCAGAGTATAGAGATTATAAGAGTTTTCCTATTGAATTGAGGCACTTGCAGACCTTCTTTGCTTCTAAAATTGTCTGTAGATCATACTTGGTGGTTAAGAGCTTCTAATGCATACCGAAAACCGAGTTTAGGTTTTCTATTTATAGGCTCTGAAAACAGGTCAATACGCCTTATTAAGGGGTTTGATATGGCGTATTAGGATAACTTGGCGTGGGCTCCATGATTATTATATTCTAGAATATTTATAAACCGCCATTGAATACGACGTATAGAAATTTCTAGATACGACGTATTTAGAATGTTGACCAACGTATCCTATACGGCGTATCTGCTGATGTGGATATGACATATTCTTCAAAGTCAGGTGATGGTCTTGATCTTATGTAAGTCTTGGGAAATAGTGTTCCGTCTAGAATGATACATCATATTCTTCAGATTTAGTAGACTTTCTCGATCTTCATCATTTATGCTCCAATACACGTTCTTTTCTCTATCTTTCACCAAATGCTCAATAA
This sequence comes from Tanacetum coccineum, assembly GCA_026074375.1. Lineage (NCBI taxonomy): Eukaryota > Viridiplantae > Streptophyta > Magnoliopsida > Asterales > Asteraceae > Tanacetum > Tanacetum coccineum. The sequence continues at coordinate 8,858 of BQNB010085012.1, forward strand.
TAATTGAGATTCATATATATAAGCGATTAAGTATCAAATCTTATATAAAATAATACAGAACGAGGAATATAAATGGGATAAATGATGCTAATAATGTGACATTATTTGATGTCATCAAATATTCCCCCACTTGAATCCTACTTGTCCTCAACTAGACTTTAGATTTATCTTATGAAAATGTATCCAATATCCAAACGAATGTATAGGATTTTTCCTTTAATTGTTTTTATTCAATTACTAGCGCACAACCAAACACCTCACGAAATAGGAAATGAAATTACTCAAATCACTCAACTATTGTGACAACCGTGATTTGAGCAGGTTAGTTTATATCTTTAGATATGGCTAAGAGTTCATTTTATGTGTTTAGGTGTGGTGCTATGTGATTTTATATGTGCTAAGTGGGTTAAGTAATGTGCGTAATATCATTTGGAGGTGTGTGGGCATCTCATTTTGTGTGTGTTTGTGTTTGGTGATGAGTATTCCATTTGTTCACGTTTAGTGATAATGGAAAGGAATGACGTATTGCATGCAATGCTACGTCAATAGTTGGATGATATAGTGATAAGCGTTTATGAGTAATGTGGCATTTTAGAAATGAAAGAAGTAAGTGAAATATAGAAGTTTCTAGCAAACTTTCTAAAAATAGAATTTTGTTTGGTGAAATGAAAGTTATTTTTAGAAAGATTAGTAAGTAGCGTTTAAGTAAAAAGGTTTAATCAAATTAGCTTAGGTTTTTATAAAAACTTAAGGAAATGAAGTAAATTAGTAAATTAATAAATTAATAAAAAAATATAAAATATATATAATTAAAAGGGTGCGTCCGATTTAGGGTTTAAAAAGAAAAAAAAATATTTTTTTAGGCTTATTTGAGTTGGGCTAGGACTAGAAGGAAATAGATATAAAATCAACTTGGCCCATCCTTTTTCCTCTCTTCTTGTTGCCATACAAGTGAGTCCCCAAATCCCTAAGGAAGATAAAAATTTTGATCAAGAAATCTAGGTATTAGATCGTGTTAATTCAAGAAAGATCGTTAGGTATGTTCTTCTTCTTTGGTTATTCTTTTAATTCATGTAACATCATTTATGATGGATCTAAGGTTTGCATAAAATACAGAATATTAATGATAATTAATGATGCTAGAATGATTAGGGCTTGATTAGGGTCATGATCATTCAATTGGTTAGGTTAGATTTGCGTTAAAAACTTGATTTAGGGTGAGCAGAATTTAAGGCTGTGTTCAGGAGTGAATATCTCCTTGATGGTAATAGGTTTTTGAGTGTTTCTAGACTTTAAACAGTAGCTCATTGAATTTACTTTCCAGAAAATCCAGCCTCAAAAGTTTTTAAGGTCGGGAAGTCATTCAAATGTTGGTTATACTAAACCTTTTCAAAACAGTAAATACGGGTCAGATTTAGGTCATGTTTGTGAGGGCAAAACCCTAACTTAAAATTCGAATTGAGCTTAGCCCTTCTGTATTAGTTAAGTTCCATATGTATATAGAGAAACCCTAGAAGGATACCTTCTAATTTTATGTCTAAGTATGGTTAATAAGTCTAAACGTTTTAGTGTGCAATCAGATTCCAAATGAGACTATTTTGAAGTTTAATTTTCTTAGGAGTACTTGTGCATTTAAATGGCTTTTGGAAATCCAAATATAGTTAATATACTCATAAATGAACATGGGTGATTTTTGGTATTAATTATGAGGGTCATTAAGTAAGGGTTTGGGGTACGTAAAGTCATGATAAAATTCTGCAATTCTGAGTTAATTATAAGTAACTAGTGGAAGGAGTTAATGAAGTGGTTAAGTTTGGGCATGGTGTCGGGGTGACCCATGATGGTTAATTAAACCCTTAGACATCCATCATATGAGTGTTACATGGACATGAGCTTTTAGCTTGGTCGCGTGTAACACATTTGTGTTTGTATTGTGTAGCTTGTGTGGATATTGTTTGGAAGCTGCTTGTGCTTCAGGTGAGTTTCATAGCCCCTCTTTTCTTATGATTTATTGGGGGTGGAAATGATGCAAAGTGTTTGGAAATATTTTGATTACTGTGATAATGTGTTGTCAAAGATGCATGGACTATACGTGACTATTGTATGTTGTGTGCTACATGTTTTGTGATGTGATATTGAGAATTGTGAACTAAGTCAGGGGGATCACCTGCGGGTATCCATGGCCTGTTTAGTGGAAGGTACTATGGCCTAGCAGACAGGATGGTTACTTATAAATCGTTACTGGAAAATCGTGTAATTGGATTGTATTGGGTTGGTTGTGCATGCTAGCCTATATGATAGTTTATTTATTGTCCTGCAATGTTTCTTTTATTATCACAGTAATGTGCAGTTTGGATTTTATATCGTGTCTTAAACCTATGACCCTCACCAACTTTATGTTGACATTTTTAAGCATCATTTTTAGGTGAGTAGCGTGATGATTAGAAGAATATTATGAAGAGTGGCTAGAGAGACCCCATGCATTGCTTGTGGAGTTGTCTTTTCTAGTCTTTTCATTTATGTCAATTGTTTTGCTTGATACTTGTTTGTTGGAGATTGTTAGTATTTGGATTATTTTGTTTCGTTTACGACATTACTTTAGTAATGCAAGACTCCTTTATCTTGTGTTGGGTATTATCATGACACATAGTGTCCATTTGATTATTTCCTTCATTTAGATTTCTCTATAGTAGACCCCATTATGTTGTGATGATATCCATGATGTTACGCCTCATGTTTCCGCCTAGGCGGGGTGTGACACCCCGCTCTTCTGACTATTAGTCGATGTTATTTAATCCCTTACGGTTTGGGCTGCATTTAACCCGGTTCGAGGATACCGAGTAGAATAAATGCATTTAGCCTTTTGAGGCAGGGGAAAAATTCTGGTTACATTAAATGTTTTCAACCGGCTTTCGAATGTCACCTACGCTACAGTCTCTTTGATGCCAGCAATCACTTCGTTGCCGCCATTTATGGTGTGTGGCGTTGTTGATCGGTGTGTGATGATGTGCACTATCTATTTTTTTGTTAATGTGTACGTGTCGTAAGCTGTAGGTTCAAGTGGTTATTATGTTCTTCTCCAATTCAAGTAAGTGATTAAATTATGTGTTTAATCATGATGTTAAGCTATGTGTAACATGGGGCTATGTTTAATAAGTGTTTTATATGATCATATAATGAATTCAAGCTTTATGACTTATGATTATGCGTATGATGAATTAGGGGTTTTAAGGGAATGATGTTAATAATCATGTTATGTTGTAATTAAGTTTAAAATCAAGTGGTTAATTCATAGTTAAAATATTCGCAAGAGATCATGTAATGGTTAGAAATTATGAATGTTAACGATAATTTAAGGGGTGTCTGGCTAGGGCTTAACACGATGCCTAAACATGTGATTTTGGCTTAAAGCCTGAAGAAAAATGATCTAGACATGTTAAATAAGCTAAGATATAAGTTTGTTAAAGATTGGGATAGCTTAGTATGAGTTTTGGTATGTTTTGGTGATGTTTAAAAACGGATCAACAAGTTGTACAGAATTTTATGCCAACTTTGAAGGGCCGTAGAGAATAAACCGTTTATCAGATTGACTTAAGGTCAGAACCAAATTTTATCTCTTTGAGTCTAATTTCAAATGCAGGTGGTTTCAGGTCCTAACTCCAAGTCTAAGTGTGTTAAATCCTCAATTTACAGCAGACTGTCCTAAAATTCAGCAAACAACCCTTTTGCAAAAGTTGACGAAAATGATGTAGATTATGTACACGGACGTTATAGCAAGTTCTAATGACTATAGAATTATATGTTTACGTTTTTAGGTAATCTAGGAAGTTAAGGAATGCCCGAGGAATGCGTAAGCCAACCGAGGTGAGTAACAGTTTAATTTAGCTCCGTATATAGGAGCATTTCATGTTTAGTGCAGGATGGTAGTAGATTAAGCATGCTTAGTATATCTATATGTCTTGTTATATCACGAGTAATATGTTGTTTATCTCTTGGTTTCGTAACCCGTCCCGGCGACGTTGTTAGTTTTTTCTTCGATGCTTTTAGGTTTGCTCTGTTGATCATTATTTCGGATAAGACCTTACGTTTTCTTTTGGATCCGTAACGTCTGTCATAAGTTTCTCTTGTATGAGTTCGTTTGATTTTACTCTGAGTATATGGTTTTTGGTATTTTCTTTCGTTTTCAAACAACAGAATGGTGTTAGAGTCTATACGGTGTTTTAAAATCCCTTTTGGTTTTGCGGTGTCCTTTGTTTGAGTAACATATAGTATAATTGATGTTGAATTATAAAAAAAAAACCTTTTGAAGAATATCTTGGTGATGTTTGGCAAAAACTGTGTTTAAAATGATTATTATGAATAAAATATGCTTAAAATGATCGTCGTGAATAGAACATATTTACGTGGCCTATACAATTAAGTTATGAAAATTGTCTTGTGGCTATTAAATTCTAAATTTTATTATGAAAAGTAGGTTTAAAATGATTCATGGTAGTAAGATGTGATACACCATTAGATAACTATCTCTAGATTTTTATGACAGCCATGATTAAAATAAATTTTTCAAAGATTAGACTTAAGACATTTTTTTTAAATAATTTTTATATTTAAAACGACTCTCTTTATTTTAAATTGATTTAAAAAAAACATTATTTAGTTGGTTCTTTCGAGTAAAGTCGATTGTTGGTATAAGAAGTTTGTCTTTCTTATTTATAAGTTCTGGTGCATATTGATTTTCGTCATGCGTTTCTTTTGTCGTGATACGCCTGTTGATTCTTTCATTTACGTTTTCAATCGGTACATATATGTATCCTTTCTTTCAAAGGATTCTTATGTCATTTGATCCGCGTCTATTTGCATATGTGAAATCCCCCATATGTATTCAAGCCTTTGACTCGATATTCGTTTGTTATCATATTCGATTGTTTGTAACCCTCGGAGTTTGTTGATATTGTTGAGTCGTGGAAGCTTTGATGTGATTGTGGGAATAGACTGGTTGTCCAAGAGGAAGTTGTGATAGTATGTCATGAGAAGGTGGTTAGGATATCGTTGGAAGGTGATGAGATACTTCGGGTTCAAGGTGAACGTACTCAAGGAGTCGCGAAAACCTTATTGAACACGAAGGTAGATGAACCAAAAGTGAGTGATACTTCCGTCGTATGAGATTTTGTTGATATGTTCTGAAAGACTTGTCGATGACCGCCGCAACGATAAGTTGAGTTCTGTATGGATTTAGTTCCTGGAGTGACGCCAGTCGCGAAGTCCCCATATCGTCTAGCACCCTCAGAAATGCAAAAATGGTCTGAACAACTTCATGAGTTGCAAGACAAAGGTTTCATACGACCTAGTCATTTTCCGTGGGGAGCACCAGTGTCATTTGTTAAGAAGAGGAGCATGGAGTTTATTTAAAGTTAGGGTTGGAATTACTGAGGAAGGAGAAGTTGTATGTTAAGGTTACTAAGAGTGAGGCAGTGAAGAATTGGGAAGTACCTAAGACACCATCTGAGATATGATTATTCTTAGGATTAGCAGGTTACCTACCTACGTTTCATCGCAAACTTTTCTAAGATTGTTAAACCCCTTACTTCCCTAACTGAGAGGAATCAGAAGTATGAGTGGGGCGCAGAATGAGAAGAGGCTTTCCAGACTTTGAGGAATGATTTGTTTGACGCTTTGATAAATCGAATGTAGTGGTTGATGCGTTGAGTAGAAAGGGAGAGTGAAACTAAGATGAGTAAGAGCAATGTCTATGACTATCCAGTCAAGTGTTAAGGACAAGATATTGGCTACTCCAAGTGAGACGTCCAAGGTAGAGAACGCGCCAGCAGAAATGTTACGTGACCTGGACCAACAAATGGAAAAGAGGGAAGATGATGGTTAGTACTTTATGGATTAAATTATATTGTGAGTATGAGTATGAAATTCGCTACCATCCAAGAAGGAAAATGTGGTGACTGATGCGTTAAGTAGGAAGGAACGAGTGAAACCTAAGCAGGTGCGGGCGATGGCAATGACTATTCAGTCTAAAGTGAAAGGAATGATATTGGCATCTCAGGGTGAGGCATTTGATCAGGAGAATGTAATGGATGAAAGGTTACATGGTTTAGATCATCAAATGGAGAGGAAAGGAGACATGAGTTTATACTTCATGGATCAAATATGGGTTCCGTTGGTAGGAGGTGTGAGAACAGTAATTATGGATGAGGCTCATAAGTCTAGGTATTTTGTACATCCTGGAGCGGATAAGATGTACTATGACCTTCGAGATATGTACTGGTGGTCGGGAATGAAGATGGATATTGCTACCTATGTTAACGAATGTTTAAATTGTGCAAAGGTAAAAGTTGAGCATCAAAGGCCTTCGGGCTTATTACAACAACCAAAGATACCTGAATGGAAGTGAGAAAACATCACCATGGACTTCATCACTAAATTACCTGGAACAAGGAATGGGCACGATGCAATATGGGTTGTAGTTGATAGATTGACCAAATCAGCACATTTTCTGGCAATACGTGAAGATTATAATACAGAGAAATTAGCGAGGTTGTACACCGATGAAATTGTTGCGCGTCATGGAGTGCCTGTGTCAATTATTTCAGATCGTGACGCACGGTTTACATCACGTCTCTGGAAAACATTTCAGAAAGCCTTAGGAACGCGATTGGATATGAGCACGACTTATCACCCTCAGATAGATGGATAGAGTGAGCGTACAATTCAGACGATAGAGGACATGTTAAGGGCGTGTGTGATTAGATTTGGTGGCAGTTAGGATGTCCACCTACCGTTAGCCGAGTTCTCTTATAACAATAGTTATCACACTAGCATTCGGTGCGCTCCGTTCGAAGCACTATATGGAAGAAAATGTAGGTCACCTGTGTTATGGGCTGAAATTGGGGAAGGTAGTTTGATTGGACCCAAATTGGTGTAGGAAACGACTGATAAAGTAGTGGTTATAAAAGAGAGGCTCCCAAGCAGCGAGAGATCGTCAAAAGAGCTATGCCGACAACAAGCGCAAAATGTTGGAAATTGAGGTTAGAGATCGTGTGATGCTAAAGGTGTCACCTTGGAAGGGCGTGGTTCATTTTAGGAAGTAGGGTAAGTTAGCCCCGAGGTATGTAGGGCCATTTGAGATTCTTGAAAGGATCGGTTCTGTGGCATATCGGTTAAGGTTGCCCGAGGAATTGAGTGATGTACATGACACATTTCACGTGTCAAACCTAAAGAAGTGTTTGGCAGATGCTAGCCTGCATGTGCCATTGAATGAAATTAAGGTTGATAAAACTCTTCGTTTTGTTGAGGAGCCTTGAAGAGATAGGAACCTAAAATAAGAGTTTAAAACGTAGCCAATATCGCTTATGAAGGTTCGATGGAATACAAAGCGTGGCCTCCGAGTATACTTGGTGGAGCGCGACAGATTAGTATGAAAGATAAAGAAACCTCAAGTAATGTTAGTGATCGTGCTCATGAGTCCGCTGGTTATATCTCAGGACTAGATTCCTAAATGAGGGGAAACTGTGACAACTCGTGATTTGAGCAGGTTAGTTTTAACTTTAAGATATGGCTATAGAGTCATTTTAAGGTTAAGGTGAGGAGCTAGTTGATTTTATGTGATCTAAGTAGGGATAAGAAATGTGGCATACTATATTTATTTTTTGGGATGTGAGTAGTAGGTCATCACATTTAGTGTGTGAAGTGGTTTTTTGAAGAGTTATTACATTTGTTTTCAACAAGTTTAGTGATAATGGAAAGGAATGGCGTATTGCATGAATGCTCCGATCAAAGATGGATGATATTAGTGATAAGGGTTTAATGTTGTAATGTGGCATTTTAGAAAGAAAGAATTAAGTTGAATATAGAATTTGTTCAAAACTTCTAAAAAAATAAAAGTGGTTTGGTGAAAGAAAGTTATTTTTAGAAAGCTAATAAAGTAAGCGTATAAGAAAAAAGAGTTTAATCAAATTAGCTAGTTTTTATAAAAACTATAAGGAATGTAAGTAAATAATTAGTAAATTAATAAAAAAATATAGTAATATATATAAATTAAAAGGGTGTCGTCCAATTTAGGGTATAAAAAGAAAAAAAAATTATGCTAAATTTATGGGAGTTGGGCTAGGACTATAAGGAATAGATATGAAAATCAACTTGGCCGAATCCATTTACCTCCCTTGTAGCCGTAACAATGAGATCCCCCAACACCCTAAGGAAGACAAAAATTTTTGATCAAGAAATCTAGGTGTTGATCGTTTAATTTCAAGAAAGATCGTTAGTATGTTCCATCATTCCATTGTTTATTCTATTAAATTCATGGTAACATCATTTATGATGGATCAAGGAATAAATAAAATACAGAATAGAGTAAGATAATTAATGATGCTGTATAATGATTAGAGTGCTTGAATTCGAGGTCATGCTCATTCAATTGGTTATAGGTTAGATTTTGCGTTAAAACTAAGAATAGGGTGAGCAGAATTTAGGACTAGAAGTTTCACGAGTGAATATCTCCTTGATAGTAATAGGTGTTTGAGTGTTTTCTAGACTCAAACAGCAACTCAATGAATGTACTTTCCCAAAAACCACCTAAAATTTTTAAGGCCAGAGAAGTCAGTTCAAATGTTGGTTTATACTAAAAGTTGTCAAAACAAATAAATACGGTCCAGATTAAATCATTGTTTGTGAGGGTAAAACCCTAACTAAAATTCAAATTGAGCTTACCCTTCTACAGTAGTTACGTTTCCATATGTAATATATTAGAAACCTCATAAGTATATACCTTCTAATTTTAATGTCTACAGTATTGTTAATAAGATCCAAACTCTTTAGTGTGCAATCAGGATCCCGAATTGGGACCTATTTTGAATATGATTTCTTAGGAGTACTGTGCATTGTGAAATGATTTATGAAATCAAAAAGTAGTTAATAACATAAAAATAAAACATGAGTGATTTTTGGTATGAATTATTGAGGTTCATTAAGTAAGGTATTGAGGTATGTAATCATGGATAAAATTCTGCAATTCAGAGTTAAATATAAGTAACTAAGTAGAAGGAGTTAATGAGTGTTAAGTTTTGGGCAACAGTCGGGGTGACCCATGATGTTAACTAAACCCTTAGACGTCCATCGTATGAGTGTTAACATTGACACTAGTCTTTTAGCTTGGTCGCTGTGTAACACATTTGTGTAGTATTGTGTACTTATGTGGATATTGTTGGAAGTTGCAATGTGCTTCATGTGAGTTTCATAGCCCTTCTTTTCTTATTCTTAATGATTTATTGGGTGGAAATAGATGCAAGTGTTTTGGAAATATCTTATTAACTGTGATAATGTGTTGTCAAAGATGCATGTACTAATAACGTGACTATAGAATGTATGTGTGCTACATGATTTTTGTGGATGTGATTATTGAGAATTGTGAATAATCAGGGACACACATGCGGTATCCATGCCTGTTTAGTGGAAGGTATTAATGGACTAGCGGACAGATGTGTTACTTTGAGAGTACCCACGGCCAGGGCGAAGCGTGTAACCACAGGGACCTAGGTACGATTGGAGACGGCATTAATAAATCGTTACTGGAAAATCGTGAATATGGATTGTATGGATTGGATAGTAATTAGGATGGTTTGTGCATGCTACCTTTAATAAAGTTCATATATGTCCTGCAATGATATCCTATTATCACAGTAATGTGCATTTGGATTTATATCGGTGTCTATAATCCCTATGACTCACACCAACTTTATGTTGAACGTCAATAAAGCATCATTTTCAAGTGTGATAGACAGTGATGACAAGAAATGAAGATTAGAGAATAGTGTCTAGAGAGACCCTAGCATTGCTTGCAGGAGTTTGTCGTTTCTATCTTTTTCCATTATGAGACAATTATTTTGCTTGATACTTGTTTGTTGGAGATTGTTAGTATTTGGATTATTTTGTTTCGTGTACGACATTACTTTAGTAATGCAAAACTCCTTTATCTTGTGTTGGGTATTGTAATGACACATAGTGTCCATTTGATTATTTCCTTCATTTAGATTTCTCTATAGTAGACACCATTGTGTTGTGATGATATCCATGATGTTACGCCTTGTGTTTTCGCCTAGGCGGGGTGTGACAGGCGCGCATTAATTGGAAAGCCGACGCTTGATCTTCGTCCAAGATATACTTCTTGTTTTTCTGGGTTAATTCAGTCAAAGACTTTGCAATCTTCAAAAAATCTTTGATAAATCTCCAATAATAACCCGTGAGTCCTAAGAATTGACGTATTTCTGTGGGTGTAGTAGGAGATGCCTAATTCTTAACTGCTTCAATCTTGGCGGGGTCAACATGAAGTCCTTGACTATCAATTAAGTGTCCAAGAAATTGCACGATATGAATCCAAAAATCACACTTGGAGAACTTGGCATACAACTTCTCTTTCTTGAGTAATTCTAGGATTATTCTCAGATGATTTGCGTGCTCTTCTTTGTTACGAGAGTAGATGAGAATATCATCGATAAATACTATCACAAATTTATCCAAGTATAGTTTACACACACGATTCATGAGATCTATGAATACAACAGGCGCGTTAGTTAAACCAAATGGCATCACTTAAAATTCATAGTGTCCGTATCTTGTTCTGAAAGCAGTCTTGGGAATATCTTCATCCCTTACTCTTAGTTGATGATAGCCTGATCTTAAGTCAATCTTTGAGTAGACACTCGAACCTTGAAGTTGGTCAAATAAGTCATCAATCCTGGGTAATGGGTAACGATTCTTTACGGTAAGTTTATTTAACTCCCGGTAATCGATACACATTCTAAAAGATCCGTCTTTCTTTTTAACAAATAAGACATGATCTCCCCAAGGCAAAGTACTTGGTCGTATAAAACCTCGATCTGACAACTCTTGAAGTTGGTTCGATAGTTCCTGCATTTCTGAAAGAGCTAATCTATAAGGTGCTCGGGCTACAGGTGTTGTTCCTGGAATTAGATTGATTTGGAATTCTACTTGGCGAACGTGAGGAAGGCCAGGTAGATCTTCAGGAAAAACTTCTGGAAATTCTCTGACTACTAGGATATCTTCTAGTCGTTTCTCGTCCAATTTCGTCTCCATTACTTGGACTACGAAAACTTGACAACCTTGGGATATATATCTTTTGGTTTTTATACAGGATATGAGATTTAGTCGGGTTTTACTTTGGTCACCTCGGATGATCAAAGTTTCACCATTGATTGGGATGTGGATGACTTTCTCGTCACAGATAATTCTAGCATGATACTTGGATAACCAATCCATACCAATGACGACGTCGAAACTACTGAGTTTGATCGGCATAAGATCAATTTCGAAAGGTTGGTTTAACAAAGTCAGAGTTGCACCCTGAATAACGGTGTTTGTGCTTACTAGGTTTCCGTCGGCCATTTCGATATTGTAAAAGGTATCTATTGTAATGGGTGAAATATTTAGCTTAGAGGCAAGAAATATGGATATGAAGCTCTTATCGGCTTTAGAATCAAATAATACTCTAGCTAGATGTTGGTTTAGAAGGAACATATTTGTGACTATGTTCGGGTCTTAGTGAGCATTCCTATCCCTTAGCATGTAGGCTCTTCCCTAGGCATTGTTGTTGGTGGTCTTTCGGAACTGATTTGCATAATGCCTTTTCTCTCCACAGGCATGACAAGTAACTATCACTGGTAGCAGATTACTTCCAGTGGTTGGCCCTTTGTTTTTGCAGTTCTTGGTTAGATGGCCCACCTTGTTGCAAGTATTACACTTAACAGTGCAAGGTCCTATGTGATGCAGAGTGCATTTCTTACACAAGGGACGGTTTCCAATATACCTATTGTTTTCAGTTGGAGTGACAGCATAAGACCTGAAGGTTTCCTGTCTTCTGTTCTGTTGTGGTTGGTGATTATTGTAGCGGTTGTTGGTGTTGATGTTACGGTAGTTGTTGTTGTTGAAAGTTCTTCTGTCATCAAACTTTCGTTTGTGATCACTTGATACTTGCACCAGAGTGCTTTGTTACCTGATCCATTAGCCACTGGGCTATGTTAATGGCTTCCTCTAGAGTTTGAGGTTTAGAGGCGGTAACATTCCCTTCAATACTTCGAGGCAATCCCCCGATGAAAACTTCCATCATTTTCTCAGAATCTGGCACCATAGTGGGATATAAGGTTGCCAATTCCTGGAATCTTCTCACATATGTCTTGAGATCATTCCCCTTTACAGTCAGATGGTAAAATTTATCTTCCATCTTATGGACCTCAGTTCGGAGATAATACTTCTTTATCAAAATATGATAAATATTGTATTGATTGGATGAATTACCTAAGAGATGGCATATTTATTTATAATAAATAGATAGCTTTGTAAATAAGCAACATCAAACCTAACCCTAATGGACCACAAGCCCACAATCAGGCTTGGGCCACTTATTCGTCTAACACTCCCTCGCAGTTTGAACGGGAGATGAAAACGACGCTCAAACTGGTTACGGAAACTCATAAATAAACTAGTTGGTATAACTTTGGTGAAGATATCCGGCAATGTTAACGTGACTGGACTGTAGAACCAGTATTAGCACCGGTAGCAACAAGGATCCCGAACAAAGTGATAGTCAATCTCTGATATGCTTCGTGCGATTGTGTTGCACGTGATTTGAATGAGAGATTGACGGCACCTCAAATTGTCACAATAGACAAGTGTAGCAGTGGCCTAGAGGTGTATGAAGTTAATGTAATAGATTACAAACCAGGCAGTTTCTAGAAACCCGCAATGCAACACCCCGATACTCAGCCTCAGCACTTGATCGAGAGAGAGAAAATTGGTCCTTCTGATCCCCAGGGAGAGAAGATTGTGCCAAGATAAACACAATAACTAGAAGTTGATTGACGAGTAGTGGGGACAACCGCCCAATCCGCATTCTTGAGTAAGCCAATAAAGATGACGTCGTAGAGGAATCAAAGCTTGTAATCATAGGACAGGAGCAGCACATACCCGTAAGATCCTCTTCGAGAGAGAGAGATGAGGACCTTCGGGGGTCTTGCATAATGAGACAGACCTGATGTAACAACATATGAAATGTCTGGCCGGCGTTAACAGGTGAGATACTGTCAGGCCCCAGCTTAGGCTGCAGATATAATGTAGAGTGATTAGGAGCACCATCTGCAGAAAGGTTTGGAGTCCTTGTCATCAGGTTTACGACACGGTTTCAATTAAGCATTACCAGCCAGATCAAGAACCCTCAGTCGCATTACTTTTGTTGAGATAGAATAACATCCCCGACGCATTATCGAGTCACAAAAATGCCAAGAATTAATTATTCTAATCCCAAATCAGTCATGGAGAACTCTGCATGAAGAGAAGTGATAATCTGCTGTAACAGATCAGAAGAAGATGCAGTCAAAACAATATCATCAACATATAAAAGCAAGTAAGCAGCGTCTGCCCCCTGTCTGTAAATGAAGAGTGAAGAGTCACAGCGACTATAATGAAACCCAACCCGAGCAATATAAGCCGCAAATCTCTAAAACCAAGCCCGAGAGGCCTGTTTTAGCCCATAAAGAGATCGTTGTATAAGGAAAACATGATCTGGATGCTGCGGATCCAGAAAAAACCAGGGAGGTTGGTGCCATTTTTACAGTCTCTGATACGATCCATGTAAAAATGGCATCTTGACATAAGCATGTGACCGGCTAATGTATAGAAATGGCTAGACTGAGTACTGTCCGAATAAGTAGCCGGTTTTTTTTGGACAAACAGACTAAATGTCTCATCAATCAAATACCTGCAGTTGGATGTGCTACCATTTGCAACAAGACGAGCCTTGTACCGACTGAGGGTACCATCAGCGTTATACTTATGCCAAAAAAGCCACATAGAACGAACAATGTTCGCGTCCGGTGGCCGAGGCACAAGAATCCAAGTATTATTTTTAATTAAAGCAGTATATTCATCAAGCATAGCACGATACCAATTTGGGTCACGAAAAGCAATTGGATAGGACTTAGGAATAGGTGATATGGTAGACATGTGTAAGTTAAAACGTTGAGTGGGACGATTAGTACGGACCACGAAAGCGAGTGGCCCATGGGGTGAGTCGAGGTGGATTATTGTGTTGTGTGTTGGAATAGTTGTTTCAGTGGTGCATTTGATGGGGGTTGGACGTTTGGTGAGTGGGAAGTGGGATAGACTCATGTGTTTGGTGAGCCGGTTGGAGTGGGCTTCGTGGTGGACTGGGTGGAGCAGCAGTAGATGTATAATGGTGGGGGGAGTGTGATGCAGAAGTGAGTTTGGATATGATGTTTGATGAATGATGTGGGGCGAATTTTGTCCAAAAATGTGTCACGAGGGTGAGTCATAAGGAGTCATCGATCATAGGGAAAACTGTTCTCATCAAATGTTACATGACGGGATAAGATGATTTTGTTCGTGTTTAAGTCTAGGCATCGATATCCGCGGTGATTTGTCGGATATCCCAGAAAAATTGCGGGTGTAGCCCGTGGTTCAAGTTTGTGATTTGTGTGAAGATGAGGATAGCAAAGGCAACCAAAAAACAACGAAGATCCGCATAGTTCGGTGTTGTTTTAAAAATGCGAGTGTGGAGTATTTCATTGTTGATGGCGGTGGAGGGTAAGATGTTCAAGAGGTAGGCGGCCATGTGAAGAGCTTCAACCCAAAATGTAGGTGGCAGGTGAGCTTGGAAAAGTAAAGTACGAATCATGTTGTTGATGGTGCGTATCATTCGTTCAGATTTTCCATTTTGTTGTGAAGTCTGTGCGATCAAGAGAAAACGAATGGAAATACCATTGGCACAAATAGTTGGTGTAAGGGCAGTTTTGTCCAAAACTTCACCTCCATGATCACATTGGCAAAGATTTAATGTCACAATTAAAATGGTTCTTAACATAAGCATGAAAGTGAATAAATTTAGACAACACATCCGACTTATGTCGTAAAGGGTACACCCATAAGTAATGTGAGAAATGATCAAGAAATAAGACATAATATTTAATACCCGAAACACTAGTAATAGGAGATGTCCATAAATCAGAATGGATAATATCAAAAGGAGCCTTAACAATAGTTTCTGAGTGAGAATAGGAAGCCGCAGTGTTTGCCAAGTTGACAAGCATGGCAAAGCACGGAAGCTGTGGGTCTTATTACATGAAATTAAATTATTAGAAACTAACGAACATAGCACTTCACTTCCCGGATGACCAAGTCGTTGGTGCCACGTTTGCTGTCCAACCAAAAAAGCTTGAGGGTACGACGGAGACGTGACTGGATAAAGGTCACCCGTGCTGTCACATCTGAGGAGAATTTGACGAGTCCGGAAATCCTTCATCAGAAATACCAAATCGTCACAAATTCATTGTACATTTATTTTCACGAACGAATTGACGTACAGAAATTAAGTTTTTGTATCTAATATTGGGTGTAATGAGAACATTATTTAAGTGAAGTGTACGGTAGGGAGTTGGTAGCGTGCTATGGCCCGTGTTGGTGACAGGAATAGATTTCCGTCACCAACAAGAACAGATGGATATATGCGAGAATTAAAAATAGTACTAAGATTATTAACTGAAGAGTTAAGGTGAGATGACGCACCAGTATCCTATGTTCTTAATTTGAGTTAGCCGGATCCTTGTAAGGTCAAAGTATTAAATGAATGTGGCTGTTGTGATCTCTTGAAATAGTCGAAACCCGAGGAGGCAGATTGGTTTTGTATAGCAGCCGAGTAGAGGGCCTGCTGGTGGCTATTGAACCCGAATGTGGGCTGGTGTGGTTGTGTTTGCTGAAATCCTGGAGGGGCATTGGGCCTTAAGCCCATTGTGTTGTTATGTTGAACTAGTTGCTGACCCTGTGAAAGTGGTAAGCCATATGGGCATAGGTTTGGTTGGGCCTGAATGAGAGATAGATAGGTGTTGTTGGCTGGCTGAATTAAGACCAGTGTGTCCAAGGCCCTTTGTTTGCAGGAGCGAGTATTATGTGAGATGGTTCGGGGTAGGTTGTTTGTGCCTTTTGGAGTAAGTGGCATAAATGAAACATGATAATTCAACACCCCAGCGGCAATAACCGCGCGCCAATGTTAGAGGCAGATCTCGGTCTTGTTCTCATTACGGGCATCGTGATCACGATTGTTGCGGTTGTCTTGAATCCGTGGTTGGGATGTAGCAAGAAGCACTTGTGGTGAGCTTGATGTAGTGGAGGTAGAGGAGGTTATTTTTTTCGGTGCTTAGACCGGAGATGCATCTCCTATAGTCGTGTCATGGTGCGAACTGTGATAGGTCAGAAAGGGATCTTTGGTGAGCATTTATTTGAGCAAGGCTTCCGTATTTTTTCACTTGCCGTTGATGGACATAGGGTGATTTAATAGCGTCATCATCCGGCTTATGGGTCGATGCCCCAAGGTCCAGTAAGAAGAGTGATAATAAGGACATCAAATATTGGTAGTAAGCGTCTGTGTGTCGTCGCATTTTTCGTATACACGTAGTTACCTTTATAAAGCAACGGTAGTGTCCTTTTGTTTTCTTGGAATGATGGTTTCGTTGGTGTCCAGGCGGCCTTAGCCGATATGAGCTGGGGTTGGGTTGCTGATCATTCTATTTCCGATAGCTGGTTGGGGAGGGGAAGAGGGGAGCTTTAAGGGGTAAAAGGAATCCCCGATGATTTTTTGACGGGATGGGCGTCTAGGCCCGGTTGGATCACATTCGTCGCCTATTGGTGGATCAGATGTGGACGTCGATCCGTTCGATGTGTTTAGCACGTTAAAAGTTTTTCTTTTTTTGGGGGGGTCTTTTTTTTTTTGGGGGGTTGGGTGGGGGGGTTTTTTTTTGGGGGGGCTGCTTTTTATTTTTTTCTGATGCAGTACCTCTTTGTAAAAAGTAACTCATGTGGAAGTAGTTCGATTCCTGATATGAGCGAGTTTTTCGGGTACGGAGACTTTTGATGTTATGTTACCCGCTAGGAGTTTATTTCAAACCAAGGGTCAAGGCAGGGGAGGGGGGTGGTTGGTGTATTAGGAGTTGCTCATGCAGAGTGTATGAGGGTATCGACTGTTAATCGAATGGGTTGGTAGTTTGATTGATTTAGGGTTTTTGGGGATGGACTGTGAAGGCTGATATCCATGTTATATGATAGATAATTGTATTGATTTGGAATGAATTACCTAAGAGATGGCATATCTATTTATAATAAATAGATAGCTTTGTAAATAAGCAACATCAAACCTAACCCTAATGGACCACAAGCCCACAATCGGGCTTGGGCCACTTATTCGTCTAACAGAATTCAACCCAGGTAATCTTGTAAGCTTCTTCTATCCCAATAGTTTGGGCAAAAGAATTCCACCAGGATAGAGCTTCTTCAGTTAAAGTACCAGTAGCAAACTTCACCTTGCAGTCTTCGGTATAGTTGCTACGGGAAAATACTGATTCAGTTCGCTCAAACCAGTGGATAAGTACAACAACTCCTTCTGAACCTTTGAAGTTGATAGGTTGGCAACTCATGAACTCTTTGTAGCTACATTTTCTTGCTACATGAGCTTCTCTTGGTCTAGTGCTATTATCAGTATTTGCCATGTTAGCGGCTTATGCTTCCAGAGCTGCGGAAACACTGTCAGTAACTAGTTTCCTGATGGCAGCTTGAGTCATGGCTGGTGCTTTAGATGTTGATATCCTTTTGGGAGGAATTCTATCAACATAAGACAACATGTAATAAGAATGATATCACAAGTCTTAAAATGAAATGCTTATTTTTGAACTTTAAGCATTTTTAAACAATAGTGATATTAAAATCATAGATACTTATTTGATATGGATTCTAACAAGCATCTGATTTATTAGAAGTCACGGTATGATTCATAATGATGAAGACGGAGATGTAATATAGGACACAAGATGAATATAAAACGGGATCACCATTATATTATATCATGAACGACTTGCCTTTGTACTGTACATAGTCAAAATTTGACAAGTGTTGTTATTTATACCACACATCCCGTGGCTAGGTCCTAACAAAAGCTATAACTAGTATCTAATCTAGTAGTCTGATGGTCCTTCCTGGCTGTTCTTGTGTTCATAGATTGCATTCAGAAGACTTTCCTTATCTGCTTGGTGACGAACCTGGATATCTTCGATGATTTGTTCTAGATTAGCAATCCTGAAGCGAGCCAGAGAAATCTTGCTGTTATTTCCCATTTGCTTTCTTTGAAGTTTAGCAATTTGAGTACGAGACTCTCGGAGTTCAGCTTCCAGATTGTCAAAATCTTGTTGTATGATCACCCGGCCATTTCCAAGACCTTCTATTTTGTCTTCTATGTGCTCAATGCGGTCGAGAGAGAGTTCATCTAGATGATTCAAAATTTCCTCAATTTGCTCCTCGTGACGTTCTAGACTTGTCTTACGAGAGCTTTCTCCTATCTCAAATTCTTAAGGTAGGGCAAAAGTAGAGGAGGATGATCGGTTATGACCTCGTTTCTTAAGTGGCAATAATTCCTCAGGAATAAAGAATTCTTGAGGATTAAACATTGGAGATAGCATTGAAGATGGAATAGGTGATTCTTTAACATAGTATGCATGCATGACCTTCATATAGGTGTCATCGTGAAAAAGTGAAAGAGTTGGTGAAGCTATTAGAACTAAACCAAATGAGTTATTTGAAGAGCTAGAATAAGTCTTTCCTGGTGAAGCTGGGACATAGTTCGGGGAAGCCGGGATATAGTCAGGAAAGTTAGAGGAAAAAACATCCTCAATATTAGAAGTAGGGTGGCTGGGAGAAGACATCGCTCTGTTAACAACCCAGTGGTAAATAACATAAGTTATTTATATAATAGTATAATAGTTATGTACTTCACATACTATTCGAGAGATGTAGTGGCACGGAGGACTTTCTTGGATGGAAAAAAGAAAAGTAGTTATAGTTAAGGTTTCAACCTTGTTCTCTATAACCGTGGCTCTTATACCAATCTATAACACCCCCATTTTTAACATATAGCAGCGGAAGCTAATCTGGGGTATTATTTCATAGTACAACAGTCATAATCATAGAAAACGACTCAAAAGAGACGTTTTTAAAAGATAAGTTATCATTTATTATTTCATCAGAGTTTTTACAAATAGAGGTCCCAAAATCTACATAAAAACATAAAGTTTGAATGATAACAGTTTAGCCATCTTCATGTCCGTGCCACTCCATGCCATAATGTTAGCCTTAATTTTATTAAGTCAAACAAAAAAGTTATCGGTCTTATAAATTCAAATAGGTCTTGTAATGTAATAGGCTAGTCGGGTATTAATGGGCTTGGATAGTAATCTAATATTGTCTATGATTCGGGTTCAAAGCCCAAGTTAAGCCAAGGCCGGCCCATTAAGAAAGCCCAAGTGTCAAGTAATAGGCCAAGGGTATAAAAGAAACCCTCTCCACACATGGAGAGGGTGTTGGTTGCATTTTCTCTCATTTGTAACTCACCACTTTCTCTCTCTAAATCTAATATTCTGTCATTCCATTTTCCTCCTTTTTCTTCTTATTAAATTCAGCTTATTAGAGCTTATTGGGTTTGCTTATCAAGTTGTGTATGGATTATTAGTGGTATAACATGTGGTATCAATCTCCAAGGGGTGTTTAGTGTTTATTTTGTGGTAATAAGCTCAAAATACAAAAAATTTCGTGGCTTATTTTGATATATAAGCTCACAGACAAAAAAATTTTGAGGGCTTATTTGGTTTGTTTAGCTTATCTCA
>BQNB010085013.1:2946-28592 GCA_026074375.1 Tanacetum coccineum
ACTCTTGGTCTAGCAGTACCTTGATAAGTCACATTAGCAGTACTTTTTGAAGGTACTGTTTGTGTCATTTTTGGTCTGGTAGTACTTTTCAACCCTTCCCTTGTAAGTACTGCTTATGGGATAAAAGACCTCTTTTGGTGAGGGTACCTATAGTTTCCTGAGAAGTTACTATGATTTATCCTATTGATGTTGTTCCAGACTGGTCTTGTGTCCCATGAACCTTGCATTCCTTTAGGTTTATGGGTTTGGGTTTGTTTGAAGGTTCTTTCATGTAGGTTACAATCCTTAATTAGGTGATTAGGACTGTAACATACAAAACATAATTTACCCCCTTTGTTCCCAAGTCCCTTTGTCCTAGATTCTTGACCAATACTGTGTTGACTGTTTGGTGACTTGTTTTCAAAAGATATTTTACTATTTTCTGTGCTAAAAACAGTGTTCTTTTGAATTTCAGAAACATCAGTCTCTTCATCATCACTATCAACCCAATCTTCAATTATGACTTTATTTCTATCAATTGCTGATTGACTAGATTTTGTTTTCTCTTGATTAACAACTTTATTCCTAATGGCTAGTTCATCTATCCCTGTAAAGGAGACATTTGCCCTAGGTGGAATAATTGTACCTGTAGGTGGAGGTACTGCTTTGTAGGCCTTTTCTCTTTTGAAATTTTCGTACGCAGAATCAGTCAAAGTTTCATCCCCAGATGAAATGTCACTTTCCATACTATTGCTAGACTCAATCCCAAACCCTATACATGACTTATCAGACACATATCTTTGTTTGTTTAGGACTTCGTTTTGAAGTACAGAAGCATTTGTCCATTTCTCAAGTTTTACTTTGAAATCATCTCGTTCTTTTAAGGCTTGATCTAATTCCTTTTGTTTTTCTTCTAGTTTCAAATCTCTTATCTTTAAGTCATATTCCATTTGTTCATACTTATCACCCCATGCATATTCATTCTTTTCATGTGTTTTAAGTATTGATCTCAGTGTATCTAAGCTCATTTGATATCCTAGAATTTTCGCGTCCTAGCTCTTGATATAATCTCTTTCTTTTTGATAGTTTCATGCAACAGTTTATAAGCTTTACTACTTTTGGAACTGTATGGTACCTCTGAGTTTGTAGCCATTAAAGCTAGAGTTACTGGTGTATCATCAGCTTTGTTGCTCCAGTCAAAATCATCAAGTCCATCTTGTCCAAAGTGCATGTGCTCTGCATCAAACTCTATGCTCCAATCATCTTGTTCAACTCCAGTCAGTGCCATCATAGCATATGTCACTGGTTCAGCATCAAATTCCTTGGTCCAATCAATATCTTCATTGTTGTCTGTTGCCACCAAGGCTTTTGAGTTTGAATCTTCAATAGCCACAATCCTCTTTTCATTACGACCATTTGCTCTGTTTTCCTGGTATTTAGCAAATCTACACTCTCTATAGCAAATTGACCCTAACTTTTGACAGTTAAAGCATTCTTTATTTGACTCTATCAAAGGTAACCCCATTCTTTGGCTTGAGATCAATGGATCTTCCTGTCTTCCTCCTAAACTTCCTTATTCTTGCTGTTATCATAGCCACTTGCCATCGAATGTTAATTTCTTCCATAGCATCTTCATCAATTTGCAGCAGGTCTTCATCATAATGAGTTGGGGGCATAGAGGCTTGTTTGAGCAAGAAGGAACATATTGATTTCATTGAGTGAGAGCACAGTTCGGGAGCAGTTGGCACACTTGCTTGAGGATAGCTTGAGTTTTATCCTTTTGGGATATGTGATGGTTAGCAGTACTTTGTTTCAAAGTCCTGCCCTTTGACTTATGGGACAGAAAAGCAAGGTTTGAGAGTTTGAATTTGAGACACCCTTCAATTCATGCGCTTACACCTTTAAGTTGTTGTAGAGTTCATCAAAGTCTATTCGTCTAATCCAGGTTGTCCGGAGCATGGTAGACACTACATGCACTCACAGATGGTAGTTCTTAGGAAACTTCATATTTGATCTGTCAATGGACACGTAGCATAATGTAATTCTTGCATGCTAAGAATATGCTGAATCCTTTCGTATGCTGAATCTAGTTGATCTTCAATTGAGCCATTTGGAATTTGATCTCGAATTGTTGTTGTCAACAGATTTTTTGCATCTTCTTTTGATGCTTCGTGTTTCCTCAATTCCTTGCTTTTATGGCTTTCCATAAAGACCTTGCATCTACAGCATCATGAAAACTAAGAAGATGTCTATCAGGGATTGCAGAGAGCAATATGTTGAGAGCTTTCTCATTATTTCTTCTTGCGTTTGCAGCAAGTGAAGTTTTTGGTACTGATGAGGATGCAGGATCAGTTGTGGCTTGGTCTCCATTTGTGATTATATCCCATAGTATATGGTCAGTTATGGCAATATACTGTCGCATCTTCATGGACCATAGGTCATATTCACCTTTCTTGATTATAGGAATTCTTAGTGCAGTAACGGACGAGGTGGGAGGGATAGGTTCTGTTTCAGACATCTTTTATGAGTTTAGAAAGATTTCGATTGATTAAAAGTTCTTCTAGATCAGAGTCTCTTCACAAGCTCTGATACCACTTGTAGGATCGATATTCCTTTATGAAACACTGATATACTGTCAACTATGCGGAATCTAGTTGGCAGTACTTAAGAAGAACACACAATAGTTTCTCAAACGATTTCTATTATAAACCTTTTGAATCTGCCTAAATTGCAGATCCCTAATACAATACTATTAATTCTTAACTCTTTGTTTTTCTATATTTTTAATATCTTCCTAGAGATCCTTTTATACACACTAAGGCTATCTATAGTAGATGTACAGTCCTTGTATGAATTAAACACTAATCATTACTAATCATTAAAGATCTAAATGTTACAAGATAAATTACTAACATAACCATTTAATATGATAATGGTTTAAGATCCTTTATTCCACGGCAGTACTTCGATCTTTGACTGGCAGTACCTTGACTTTCTATTTAGCAGTACTTTGACCTTTTGCTTAGCAGTACGTTGACCTTTTGCTTAGCAGTACGTTGACCGATTGACTTGTTTTTCCCAACATATATGTACAATTTGGGTTTCTCAAAGATAACTTTTGTAACTAAGCTCCAAAATGACCTTTCTTTTTTACGAAGTGTTGTATAAGAAATGACCGCTCTTTTATATTGTACAAAAGATATATTTATAGCAAGGTTTTCAAGATCGAGATCCTACCCAGGATCGTTTTCGTCTTTGCAAAATCGAGATCGTAAAGTTTGTTCCTTTCCCTTTTCCCTTATTTTTGATCGGGAACGTAAGATCCTGATGATAATAATCATTGTCTTAATAGGTCTTTGTAATATTATACATTCTACATAATTATTATGATGTTTATACAAATTTTGTCCTAATTTTTTGAATTATGAACTGTTTATTAAGATTAAATGTTATTTAATAATTCTACAAAACACAACCCATAAATTTGTAGTTTTTTAGTTTGTGGTTCGAGAAAAGTAAGATCGGATCGGAGTAGATCTTAAGATCTTATGGTCAAGATCGGGATCCTATAAGATCTTAAGCATGGAAAGATCCCATGTAGGATCTGGATCGTTTTTGCTTTGCGGTATTGTAAAATCGTAAGATCTTAAGATCAAGATCGGCATCTTAACAACCATGATTCATAGGCAGGGGCGGCTCAAGCCCTGCGGAGGCCTAAAGCAAAATTTGATATGAGGCCTTTTTGAATTTTTTATGTTTTTTTCTTAATACGAGGTTTTTTACCCGCGCTTCGCTGCGGAGCGCGGGGTTTTACGTTGATATATGTTAGACGGAACAAAATATACCAATACATATGCCTTTAAACAAATGTCGGCTACTACACTGTAGCAACAGTAAGCATACATAAAAAAATTCTATCAATTCATTACACATGTATATTTGATATTCTATTATGCTACAATAAGGTGTCATCAACATCCAATAAAGTTTCAACATCTACCGAAGATCATTATCGATTGTTATGAGCGCTGTCTGAAACGCGGATATGTATTATACCCGTATGACTGAAATGGTATACTTGTAGAAGTGTAACCTGATGCGCTGACACAAACTAAAATATATAAGAGCCAAACAAATTTTAAAAACTTGCGTTCACCTTCATTTCTTGCGTTGACAGATTGTGTATTTTCAGTCAGCATCCCCTGAGCCAAAAAAGAACGTCCAGAGCGCTTCTCTTTCTACCACCCAAATAAATAGTGGTTCCACCTGCAAAGCACATATGTCAGAAGAATCGGTATATGCTAACTATGAGAATACCTGCACATAAAAAATGTGTACATCAAGTAACCTGCAGGAAGGACAATTCTGAACCCAATATTTGTATTTCGCATATCGTCCTCGAATGAGTTACCAGTTTTTGCACAATTTTTTTTCCTACAACAATGTTAGGATCATATAGGTCCGTGTTTTCGCGAAAAGGATAATGTCACGTTGCACCTGTAAGAAACGCCGAATTCTTTCCCACCTATATCAGAAGAGGTTCAAAGGCCTCTAGTATAAGGTTTACCAAGATTGAGTTCAAGATTTGTGCAAAGAAATTGCTAACAGAAAAACCCTTTGCCATTTTCAGTATGTGTATTAGGAAGAAACCAAATAGCCTATGGTTATCAGGTTATTTAAGTAAAGATTTAAAAAGTGGGGCTACGAGTACTCACCTCAAGCAGCAAACTCAATATCATACAAGCAAATACAACAACGTCCGAAAATGACATAGTCCAATTAATGTTCCACTTAGACATTTATTTCCAAAACAATTTCGGGTTTGATGCATAGAGGTCAGATGCGGGTTGTACGGTCACCCTACGTTTTCAGTGGTGTGATGGTTGATGACTTATCTTCAAAATAATCTCTTTCCAACTCATACTTTAGTATAATATATATACTTATACCTTGCTAAGATAATAGAAGTAATATAAGATAATAAATACTTATATATATCTCGGTAATTCCATTCGGTACTCTTAGTTACCATTAATTCATCGTTTAAATTATAAGAAATGAAAGCGTTTAATTATACTAAACAATTTAGAAAAATTTCAAAAAAAAAAATATTTTTCGTCCTTTAGCCGACTTATTAAAATAATAATATATTATTATTTTATCAAAAATCGCTGTTTGAGTAAAATTTCTAAGTATAAACTTTTTACGAAATTTCGACATGACCCGTTCGTTTATACAACATTTTCCAAGGTTTTAAACCTTAATTTCAAACATTTTTCACAATTTACCACTTTTCGACAAAACACCAAAACCATATCTCACAACGCTTATATAGAATGAGGTACAAGAGAGATAATTATGAAAATTAAATCTAGAGTCTTACTCCTAATGAGAGGTTAAGCCTTTATTTATACTACTTTTCCATACTTAAGAAACTAAGCATATTGAGCACTTTTCTTAATGTTTTGCTCAATATACACTTATTACATAAAATACATAAAGTAAAAACGATAACTAAATAAACTATTTAAGTAACACCTTTTCAATCCTAATAATCTCCCCTAAGGGTCGATTATTCAGGACGAACCATATAATTATCAATCTGTCTTCCATTTACGAAACTTTCCCATCTTCGCATCTGAAGAAAGGTTACATACTATCCAACACTTTTCTTCAATCTCAAGTTCATTTTAAGCATTGCGCCACATCAGTTTCGTTTGTACTTTAGGCACTCAATGAAATCTTCAACATCTCATGTCTATTACTTCCATATGTGACATCACAACTATACCATTCTTAAAAAACTCTCCTCAAAGGTAGCGCATCCATTAGAACTTTTAACAATTCCAATCAATTTCCATATGGCCTACTTTTCAATTAGAACTAGAAAGGAGAAAGAAAGAGTTGTTCTAGAGAGAGAGAGTTTAGAGAGAGAGATGAGAGAAAAGAGAAATGGAATTATTAGAAAATGAACAACTAACTCTTTTCTAAATAGAAAAGAGTTTATATACCTTGTCGCGTTAAATGACGCGCGGGATATATAACTAGGACCCGGGCTCGGGTTTTGCTTGGGATTAAACCCGAAACATATAAAATATTAGATTAACTATCGAGCCCGATTCCCGATATTATACTATTACAACATTAACTAATTAAATGACCGAGACTCGTACACATAATGAACGAACTTCCTGTTTGGATCAATATTTTGAGGCTAACATATTCTTCTCCTCAAACAGATATAATACATATCCTCAATGTCGTTCTTGTTCAAGTACTTAAAGTCTGATTTTGCGAAAGAATAGAACTTTTCATTAATTCTTTTCACAATCACATCATCAATCTGTTCATGCCCATAGACTTCATGATGTCGTACTTTGACAATATCAATGATCTTTCTGTTTGTGAAGAGTTTATCTGGATTTGGTTTTGTTTTGCACATACATTGCCAATAATACGTTCTTGCTCGATTACTCTTCCAATGGTGTGTAGATAATCTTGATGTAACATGGAATTTTGTGAACACTTTTCTTACCCATCTTTTTAGCAATTCTTCAAGGTCATCTTCTGGAAATGATGTTGCATGAATCTTGTGCAATGATAGAATATACTTCTTAGCTCTAATGTTACCATTTTTAAGGAAGAATAGATCTTTGTTGAACAAATATCTTATTGAAGCATTTGGATCTCTTGCACATCCTTCAAACACTTGAGTTGGTCTTTCAAAAAATTGTCGAGTTATGTTATTTGCTCTCCTACACTATCCGATTATTCATGAAATCTTTTATATGTAGAAGATGATACTCATACTCTGCTCCAGTTTTACATTGACTCATCAAAATGTTGTTATGGGCAAACTTCATCTTATCTAAATCAGCAGTTGTAGGAAGCCACTTGTTACCTTGTATTTCAGCAATAAACTCAGTATCTGCTTCCTCGGAAATATCCACACATTATTTATTTTATGAACCGTGGACCAAGTTTAATCATAAGCTGGAATTAGCGGTTGTGGTGCATTAATGTGCTGTCGTGTAGGGTCAATTTATTGATTACCATGTTTTAAATGTATATTTAACAGACTTATCCTAAAACAACACTTTAACGAGCAGTGTACCCGATCGGGTGGAGTTTCATGGTAAGTAGGTTGTCGAACACTAAGAGCGAGGTTGTTAACCTTATATTCTATCATTATGTTAATTATTCTAATTAAGTTAATTATAATTACTTGTTAAACCTATGCTATATATGCTTCTAACGATAGATGGGGGGGTTTTCAGCCTAAGAGACTGGCACAGGTTTTATGGTGACAAAAATCAATTCTAAACACAATAAACATGCAAGAAAACAATCAGAAGATAAAAGAGCGATAGAAGCCAAATGATAGAAAACTGTATTAGCCATATTAAATATGAGTCCCTAAACGAATAGATCTTTGCAGCCTATGAATGATAATAGCCAAGATGTATAAATACAACCGACTATATAGAAACACTGATTATGAATACGATGTGTTAATGCGGAATCTTAACACAAGTACTAAGAAAAACAATGTATAACTAAATAACAACTTTCTATTAATCTGCTTAGAACAATTACATAGGGATTAAAGCAATGAGTGGATCGTGATAAACCCAGCCCATCGGGACTTTACTCAATTAAACTGCTTGAGACAGTATTTTATAGTACTGGTAGTAACCTACTCACTAGCTCGCTCCAAACACTCCATCCTTCTATCACTTCAATTAATCACAGAACACTAAACTTTTGAGCGCACAAACACCCACTTCACTGAGCGTTCACACATGCCAAGTACCAACTAGCGCACTTAATTATTAAAAAGAAAAAGGACAGAATGTTGATTTGTGTAGCATCCTATTAGGTCCTAGATAATATAAAAAACACGATATGGAAAAGGCTAGCTCAGCGCATCTAGCTTCGCCTTTGTTAAGAACATGTAACTAACCCATTGAAATGCATAGGCTTGCATATTCAAATACTACGGATAACAAGCGTATCTTGCTTGACTCAACATAATTACGACCACTTCAAATGATAAATTAAAGAGAAAATCGATTTTCTCAAAACAACCAAACACTTTCAAAATCTTTCTCATTCTCGATGGACAAATACCCACGCGTTGAGTGCTGAGTAGCCCAATTAACCCAGGTAATCTATATACCAAGCGTGAAACAAAATAACAAGGCTTACAACTAAACGTTATTAAACTGTACACACTTGAAACCAAAAATTAACATAGAAAAATAACAAGAGATATAAGAATATCTCTCACAACGGTGTCTACATTTCTAGTAAATATCGTGTTCGCGATGCTGACATCCTTTGCGAGGTTGCTCTTCTTCTCTTCAGAAATATTATCTTTTATGTGTATTAGGCGTAAATTGAAGAATCTATGATATTTGCACACCACTGAAAACATACATTTTTCAATTCTTCTATTTATAACACGCTGTAAAAGTCCTCGTAGAAGCCGTATTAGGGCTAGCCAATACGGCGTTATTGGGGGTATCCCTTTGAGTGCAGAAAAGTTTTATGATCAGCATAATATACATTTCCCAAAAAAATAAAAATAAAATAAAATAATCTTCGTATCTCTGAATAGTTAATCTTCATGGATACGGCGTATGGCAGAAGAGATACGCACCCATCAATTCACAGCGCACATCTCCTGCTCTCGACAGCACCCGATACGCGTTTTCTCTGCTCTCGTAGACCTTCTGCGCACCCCT
Organism: Tanacetum coccineum; assembly: GCA_026074375.1. Taxonomy (NCBI): domain Eukaryota; kingdom Viridiplantae; phylum Streptophyta; class Magnoliopsida; order Asterales; family Asteraceae; genus Tanacetum; species Tanacetum coccineum. The sequence continues at coordinate 11,673 of BQNB010085013.1, forward strand.
GAGATCATGCCCGTATTCTCTTTTCTCCCATCTCAGAACAAACCCGCGGCGTTATTCTTGGGCACTCCAGCACACCACAATCTCTCGCCAGCTCAACATCCGACTAGGCAAGAGTACTCTATTTGATTTAGATCGGAGGATCTCCAAATATGCGCCTTTTTAGCTATTGTCTTCAAAATCACTGGGGTGCCTTCAACATTACGCATGAATAACGTCTTTTTAAGCATTTAGTACAAATTCTTGCAATAATTATACCAAAAAGTGGTTAGTTTATTCGGATAAATGACATCGGTATAGAATGTGACGGTTATTTATAATGACATCAAATAGCCCCCCAATCTAGGCAATCTCCTACTTGTCCTCAAAGGAAACCACGCTAGATTATATTGCGAAAATAGCTATCCCAACCGAAAGTTACAGGTTTTTTCTCCGTTAAGTACTTCATTAATTTAATCACATTACAAGCGACCAAAGGCAACCTCACGCACATAATGAGAAATGAAAACAAACTCAAATCACTCAACATAATCTAGGGTGAGTAACATTTAAGTGGCTAACGCTTAAATTGCTCGGTACAAATCGTTGATTACTTCCGACATCATAAGCTGGCAAAGATACACATTTCCACCACTAGAGCTAGAGGAGCAGCAAAGTCAAAAGAGTTAAAATATTCTGGGTTTATTAAAAGGCTATGGGTTGATCATATACTAACCAATCCCTGTATCACCGGATACAGTAACCTCGCATCCCCAGACAAGGTAGCAGAAGTGCATACAAAATACACGGCCCGTAATGACTGGAATAGACATGTGTCTGTTCAAACACATCTTCATTCGCAGTCTTTACCCAAGGGTTAGGATGAAGAAATGACATCAGGGCTAGGGAATCGTTCTTTAGTTCTTTCCCCAAAAGTAATAAACTCTAACCAAGGAGGCATAAATCAAACGCATGTACATCGACCGTGTCAGAACGATCGGAAAATAAAAGCCATGCATGAACCCAATCCGAAACCCGCTTTCAAGTAAAAACCATAAGTTAATTGTGCTAGTGAATGAGAATAAATTTGGTTGTTAAATCATAAAAATTTTACAAAACAATTAGATTCAAGCTATCGAACAAATAAGGAATGAGTTGCTAGACTTAACTTTATCCTGAGATCGTGGATAATATCCCATCGATAAAGACTCCAAAATATCCACAAACGCCTCGATCATATAAAATTACTAAAGACAACCTAAGTTGGCGTTCCCATAACGTGTAAAACTATCCTTCTTACATCCCAAACTATTACCATCCTTTAAACCCATCCGCGGTGATACCGGCGCACTTTATAAAAAAACTATATCATCGATGATTCTTTTATTATCCACGAATAATCAATCCTTCTAAAGTATTTCATCGGATTTTAAAGTTTAGGACGTACCGACTAATAAGAAACTTCCTTTTCTTTTCATGATGCATTTCCTATTTTTCCTTTTTTATTTCTACATCACAATAAACACTACAGTGCAATTTCCTAGTCTTCACAATCAGTCATTTTTTTCACACCAATGATTTTTCCTTCTCTAACCCTCTTCACTTACACCATAATACATAATTGCAAAGTAGCAAAAATACACGAGACTACCAATTTTCCTATTGCTTAATGCAATTTTTTGCACGCGCATAAACAAAGATATGACAAATTTCACTTTGACACAGGAAAATACAAAACTTTACACAAAAGCAAACTAGCAACTTGATTTAAAGTAGGCTTAATCTACAAAGGTACAAGGCTAGGAGGTGTAAATGTGAAAGAAATAAACATATGGTGTAAAAAGCAACAAGTGGGGTTTGGATAGAAATTGGAGGGTTTTTCTTTCTAGGGGATCTTACTCGTATGGTGAGAAGTAGAAAAAGGGTTACAACGGGATATTAACTAACGAGTGTAGTTAGAATTTTACAACATTTAGGCGTTTTGGTGTATCTCCCCTAGAAATTTACCCAGTAAAAAAAAATGTTTCTCCATCTAAGTCCATAGTACTCATCGTTGTGGTCTCGAGTGATATACCAAGCCAAGTTCTAAAGTCCACTATATCACCGGCACACTCATAATTTTTGTGGAATTTTTAGTAAACATTTGGAAACGGTATAAGCTTAATTCTTACAAATTGGCATTAAGGGTTATTGTAACACCCCCAAAAACGCGTGTCGCATCGGAATTGTGTCTGGGGGAGTTACTTCATAATACTCAGCGCTAGATACAAGAGAACGACCTCTAAATGTGTCGTTTGAAAAATAATCTTGTTGATTTCCTTTAAATTAATATAACATTTGTCCCATAATTGCATCACCATGAAAAACTAGAATGCATAGACTCCAATGCACTTCAAGTAAGCCAAGTATCTATATCACCTGAGAAAAACATGCTTAAAACAGTCAATATAAAGTTGGTGAGTTCATAGGTTTTTGTATGTATAACTGTAAATCCCAAAACTATCTTTTTCAGAGTATACCATATCGTTGATTTCCTTACAGCAAGGTCCTGCATAAAAGATTAGAAGACAAAAGTGTAATTCCTATCTCGGTTATACAATGGTTACAATGCAGAAAATAATTAAACACACATGTTTTACAGGGATTAATACGTCATATCCCAAACCCAAGGATACGCCGTATGGTTCCTATAAAAACAATTAATTTTTTTCAAAGTACTGGAAATTAAATTTTAGACTGATAACGTCCAGACACATCCATACGCCGTTAATCCAAGGTTTGATATACCGTAGGAGTATCTGGCAGAAGACTTATGCAAAACAATAAAAATCACAAATAGATTAAAAAAACCACCGAGTTGTCTCCTGGGAAGCACTTTTTTTTCAGTCGGTCTTTAATTTAGACCTTTTTCCTTCTCTTAATTCATTTATCCATGATTCGCTTGCACTTGTCCCTTTAAGCGGATTTCTTCATATCATAGCATGAATACGTATTTTCATAAAATGGCATTCGACTCACTCTCTTGTTACATCATCATCGTCAATGATGATAAAACCTGTAAGAATAGAAAATTTTCCAACAAAAACAGGTATATCAATCAGAGTTTCGGCTGGACTCTTCCGTTCATGATCGTCCTCGTCCTTAATTATAGAATAATAAAAGCTTTTGGTTATTAAATTAATGGACAAGGAAGGGAGGTAGTCAGCATTAACATTTTTATACCCAATCGTGCAAGAAAACTTCATTTTATAACAACACTTAGAACTGGTTTTAACATTATCAGGTTCATTGACAACAGTTAGCTCAAAATTAACATCTTGATTCGTCTCGGGTTCTAGAGGTGTGTCCAAATCATTTAATTCAATGTAGTTACCATAAAGTGGGTCGAATTACTCGTAGACTCTCCTAATATGCTTTTGTTTTTGAGTCTAGATATAACTCCCCTGTGTTTAGTCTTGACGCGTCATTAAATTCACTAAGTATTTTTAGTATTGAACGCGTTTGCTTTTAAACTATCGTTAAGTAAATCGCGTAAGTAAAAAATATCGGGTTTAATGTAAACCGGGCATCAAAACAATTAAATTTTACATCAATTCAACGTTAAGTAATTATTTGAAGAAAATTATTAACTTGTTCATTTTAATTTTATTGGTTGCGTAAAGTTTGTAACGTTCGCGATAAAACACGTTTAGGCATACCCGGAGCCACCAAAACTTTTCTACGCTTCAACAAATACCCCAACATTTATACCCTATACCCAAAACACTTTACAAAAATATAATAATGTATATGCATCTAAGGCCGGTATTTGTCATATGGATACAAGAAATAATCACAAAAATCCTACCACTAGCAAGGTACTCAAACAACTAAATAAAACCATGAGACTTTTACAAGTAAAACCCATACCATGACCATGAAGGACTATCCATGAGTTACTCTCTTTTGAGTCTCAAGACTTCCTAAACACTTTTGACTAAGTCTGTATCATATAATAAACATGCACCTTTCGAAGAGATAACACATACACCTCAAACACTTATCAAAAATAAATCACTTTTCTCATCCATTTAGCTCGTACACCCCAAGGCATCAACTTCCCTTTTACACAAACCATAGATGATTATAAGACCATAAAGCACGCATAACATCATTCTATGATAACCAAGGTGTTTTGCAGAATGGTTGTTAAAGGTTCAAGGTTTAATCAAGTTATTCAAGATGAGGTTTCTTTTGGAAACTAGGTTCAAGTGTGGCAAGCTTTGGTTTTTTCATCTAAACAAGGTTTTAGATTGTGTGGTTATCATCATACATCTCATAAGGTCATCTAAAAACCCTTTATGTCCTTACATTTTATCATTTTATGCATATTTAAGAGTTTTATATAGCAAAATCCCCATTTAACTTTTAAACATGTACAAGAGTTTTACTTGTGATTCTCTGATTTTGAACACTTTACATAGGTATTTAGTTTGATATATCGATGATATAATGAGATTATAAGTATAGTATCATGTTGTTAAAGTATAAAAAGTTCATTATAAACTAGTAGTTAAAGTATACTTAAAAAAGTTACTTATATAAATAAGTGTTCACAAATGGATCTTGGTGATTTCTTTGGACATTTTGGACAATTATGGACCTATGACACTATTATATTAAAACATATGATATAAAGACCTTGAAGGAAATTATGTATTAATTATTGGAAAGTATGTGTAAAACAAAAAAGTATATACTTTAATTATATAAAAGCTAATACAAAGGCTGTTTGTTTTTGAATTTCCTAACATAGGTTATACAATTTTCTAAGATGTTACCCTCGATAACGATTCCACAAAGTGAAGAAACTCGAAAAACGAATAATACCCAAACATAAAGTATGCGTATTTATGATTTTACGATAATAACTCGGAGAGTTAATAAAGAATTTTTATAAAAAACTTGTTAAAAAAATTTTAAAAACAAAAGGTTTGGTAAATTTATTAATCACACATTATTTTAGTTTCCAAACAATCAAGAAACGTAATTTTTCAATTAAAAACGAAGAGGGGGGGGGGGAGTTATTAATTACGCGAGTATTATATACTTAAATGTATAAAAATCTTTATAAAACTAGTTTTTATAAAGGTACTGTTCATAGACAGAAAACATTTATTTTTTAAACCTCATAAATAAATAAAACTTTCAATTACAAGAACGTGCCCGAAAGAATTACTAAAAACGGAGCTAAAACAAATAAAATATGAAGTTTACGATAATTAAAGTTTATAAAAGTAATTTTATAAACTATGAACAGTAAAAATTACTGTTCATACAGCAGACCCCACTTTATAAAAATGTGATATTATTTGTAACAAGACTGCTCTTAAGGAATCGCTAAAATTGGATTAAAATAATACGTTGTTGCATTTTACGGTTTAACTACAATTACATTTATAAAAGTAAATTTTAATAAAACGTCATGAACAGTAAAGTATTATTCATAAGAAGGTTATAAAATATAAAAATGTAATATTTTTATATATCATCTTAATACGAAGACGTGGACAGAAAAATTAGTAAGAAAAGCGAGAAACGGGTTTAAAACAGGAAAGTTATGCTAGTTTTACTAAAACGATAATTATAAACTTTTCACTTTATAACAACGATGTTTAAATACAAATAGATGGTGATGAGCTACTGTAGGATTGTATACAATTTAGTTATCGAGAGAAGTAACATATACTTTATACGACCTATGTATGCTTAGGTTGCTTGCGGATTCAACTGTGACTCGTTATTTCACTTACACGATTATTACTCATCTCACTTCACTAACTGAGGTGTGTCATAGCCCCACGTTTACATAATTTCTGTTTTATAATTTTTTTGATGAAAACCATATGCATGTTTTTTACAATTTGGACACAAGTGTTAATTTTTACATATGATCACATGTTACCCTAAGTACGATAACCCTAGTTGAGCCCATTATCATGAACTATCAATTGCTGAGTGTGAGCGCGAATGTTATAAATAGATCTATTGGGATTGACAACCCCGTTCGGGTGATTACTATCACTAAGGAAAAACAAACGATACCATGTCGAACAGAGATGTTGCTGTTTAGAACATCATCACGAGGTAATGTAGGCCATTGATATGGTAATTCATTTATGCGCGACTACTTCAGTGTCATGAGCTTAGGACCAACAGTAAAATACATACATTTAGATGAATGTCTTCATCGTTGCATTTATCATACCTTGGTAAATCTTGTGGTTCCTTCCTATAACGATTTATCAAACTTATGATTCACCAACATTATTGTTAACAGTTTTAAAAGCAATGTTTTTCAGGAGGTCAATAAGCCGAGGTGCAAGGATACCATTGGTGGTTTGATTATGGATATATGCATTAAAGATTTTGGTCGCATCACATTTTGTATATCTGTTATGGCTAGAAATCTTTGTATTTTGAACAAGTGAAACAAGTAAAGCTTCGGCTTTTTGTAACAAATACTTTGCTTAAATCCCATGTATCAGTTCTAAACGAACTTTTGGCCGTTTTGATATATATTTATTATTGATCTATGAAGTAACACCCCCAGACCTATTCGCTGCGACCCAATTTAGAGGTGTAACAGATTGTGTATCTAGAGCGCAAGGTTAATAGTAGAACAGTCAAATGTTTTTGCTGGACTATAACCATTTTCAAACATTGCATACACACAATGGGTTTGCACGGGCATTCATACGTCATACATCATACATACACTAGGTGTTGCATTAGTTTGTTATACGAGAACCTTCATAATTGATATACGTGTTTATATTATACTACGTATATAACCAACCATCTTATATATATAGTATATAAATTATTTTTGTGGTTACAGCACATGTCGTCCTGATTTCGCGGTTAACTATTACTTCGTCCACTCTGAGACACGATTCTTGGAGTATCTCAGTCTAGGATACCCGTACGAGGAAGCTCCCCGAAATTTGTTTGGATGCAGTACGCACTAGACGTCCTTTAGAGTATGTACCTGATCCCATGGAGCTAGAGGATCATGTACCAGTGTACATTCCTGAGCCTGAGCACCCTGAGGATTTAGTGCCAGCTGAGGATGAGGCACCTATAGAGCCATACATTACTGAGGTTGCTTCTGCACCTACACCGCCACTACCACCACCATCCCTTCTACCCACACTTATCCGACCCCCACATACTAGAGTATCTATGGCTCAGAGGAGAGCTACAACACCATCCATATATCATTCACTACTTCCAGCAGGGACGCCACCATTGTTACCTATACCACTACCTGCACCATCCACTAGCCGCAGAGCTGACATTCCCGAGGCTGACATGCCACCTCAGAAGAGGCTACTACTTACTGCTCCCACACCTAGGGTTGAGGTTGGGGAGAGCTCTGCTGCTGCTGCTGCTAGACAGCCAGATCTACTATAGCCCACAGGGTCGATCACAGTTGTTTATAAAATACTGTGATACAAGGTTGAGATACACGAGAGGAGGATTATGGCCCGCCGTAAGAGTGTCAACCTGAGGTCAGTACCATGCAAGATGATCGTATAGAGAGAAGGTTAGGGGTTTTATTCACGACTCAGAGCCCAGAAGGATCCGGGCGCTGTGAGATCTGAGATTGAATATTAGGAGAGAGAGGTACTACTAGGCAAGAGAGCATCAAGACCCATCAGGCCTTGGCTAGGTCTGAGGCTTATAGCAGGGCACTAGAGGCACGGATTAGAGTGTTAGAGACTCAGGCGTATCGCCATGAGTGGCAGCGTCAAGACGCAGATGATCATGCTATTGAGCATATCATACGTACCCATGCCTTGGAGGCTGGAGCACGCGTTGACACCTTAAAGGACATTGGTAGTAGTGCCTAGGTTTACCTTTCTATCAAAATTGTAGCTATACTATAAATCTCTCTAAGTTTTTATGGGTTACTCCCCAGCTAGCAACTATATAGATTCTTTGTTCTGTTAGCTATCATGTATACCTACAAAGCGATATACGGGGTAACTCCCGGCTAGTAGGGTTCTGGGTTTATTTTCATCTTGTAACCTAGCAGTAGGGAATCATTTTGTACCAAACAGATCATGTATGTTTTCCAATTATATATGGAATGGTGGTATTATGTCATGTCTGTAATCAAATTTGTTATGAATGAATGTCGATTTGGTTATATCTTTCTTGATTACAATTCAGTTGTATATTTCACTGTGTGATGTGATCTCACTTTACTTATTGTGCATATGTCATGTCATGGTTATGATTTTACAAAATCTAATGGGTATTATATTTTCTTGTGATTTGAAGAAAATGGCACCAAAAAGGCCACGAGGTCAAACATAGCCCTAGAAACAACCAACACCACATCTGTCACTAATGCCTAATTTCAGGCAATGATTAACCAAGGCGTTACTGCCGCTTTGGCAACACGTGATGCAAACACGAATGGCGTCGACAGCCACAATTCAGGAACATGTGCTAGGAGAAACGAGCGAGCCACTCGTGAGTTCACTTACCCATACTTCATGAAGTGCCAACCACTAAATTTCAAAGGCACAGAAGGAGTTGTCGAATTGACCTAATGGATTGAGATGATGGAAACTGTGTTTCGCATAAGCAGCTGTTCTGTGGAAAACCAAATCAAGTTCTCCACTTGTACTCTTCTGGGAAATGCTCTATGTGTGTGAACGTCCTATGTTAGGACTTTTAGGTAAGGATATTGCTTTATGCAATGACATGACTAAACTTAAAAGAAAATCTCAAACAATACTGCCAAGGACCGAGATTAATAAACTCGAAGTCGAACTGTGGGAATTGAAAGTGAAGGGTACCGATGTAATAGGGTACAACCAACGTTTTCAGGAACTGGCACTGCTGTGTGGTAGAATGTTTCCTGAAGAATCTGACAAGATTGAGAAATATGTCGGTGGCTTACCCGACATGATCCACGGAAGTGTAGTAGCATCCAAGCCTAAGACAATGCAAGAGGCAACTGAAATGGCAATCGAAGTGATGGATAAGAGAATCCGCACTTTTGCTGACCGTCAGACAGAGAACAAGAGAAAGCCAGATAATAACCCAACAACACCACCAAAACAAAGCAGACACTGGCAAGGTTATGCTGCAGGGACTATTAGAAGAAAAACATAAAGGGGACCAAACCTATGCTCAAAATGCAATTATCACCACGATGGTCCATGTGCTCCTGAATTACCCACAAATGAGCAACAAAAGTTGGCCATTTTTGCTCGTGACTGTAGAATACGACAATCTAACATCAGAAGGGGCACTGGGCGGGTCAGAAGCCTACTTGTTTTGATTGTCGAGCCAAGACACTGCAAGAGGGAATGGTCCCAACTGAAAAACAACAACATCAGTGGTAACCAAGTGAGTGCAATGCTCCAGCCAAGGTCTATGCGGTAGGGCATGCAGGGACAAACCCAGACTCTAATGTCGTGACGGGTACGTTCCTTCTAAACAACCGCTATGCTTCTATCTTATTCGATACTGGTGCCGATAGAAGTTTTGTATCCACTGCATTAGCTCCAAATTAATAATCCCACCAACTGCCTTAGATCACGTTAAGACGTGAACATCGACGGGAGAATAATTGGTTTGAACACTATCCTTAGGGGTTGTACATTAAATATCCTGAACCACCCATTCAACATATCTTAATGCCCCGTAAAAACTTGTATTTTAACGCTATAATTGGTTATGGATTGGTTGGTAAAGTAACCAATCAATATTGTGTGTGGCGAAAAAATTGTTCAAATCCCCTAGGAAATGAAACATAAGTGTTCACGTGACGAAGCAACCCGGGGATACGAGCCTCTGTCACATTATCTCATACACCAAAAGCACAAGAAATACATGCTAATAAGATTCCTATCTTTTAGGCACAGTTACTACGAAGGGAACGAAAGACAAGTCGAAGGAGAAGCACTTGAGGATTACCAATCCGTTCAGGGATTGTCCTGTGTATTCCTTGAGGACTTTGCCGATCTTCTCCAACTCTGACAAGTGGAACTTTCAAATCGATTGATACGGGTGTTGCACCCGTAGCTCGCGCGCCTTATCGATTGCACCTTCTGAAATGAAAGAGTTGTCGGAACAACTAAAAGAACTATCTGACAAAGGCTTTATAAGACCTAGTTCCTCACCCTGGGAGCTCGGTCTTGTTTGTCAAGAAGAAGACGGATCGTTTTCGCATGTCCATTGATTACCGAGAATTTGAATAAACTAACGGTGAAAACGTTATCCGCTCCCAAGAATTGATGATATTATTTGGATCAGCTTCAAGGTCGAGTGTCTCTACTCTCGAAGAATCGACCTAAGTTTGGGTTATCACCACTGAGGGATCGAGAAAAGACATTTCGAAGACCGGTTTTAGAACCCATTATGACAATATTGAATTTTCAGTTAGCGGTTTGGGTTGACAAACGCTGCGCCGTATGCTGGACCTTATGAATCGGAGTATGGCAAACCATATTTTGGATAATTACGTAATTGTCTTATGATGATATTATGAATATATTCGAAGAAACACGCAAGAATACGTAGAGGCACCTTAGAGTTATCTTAGAGTGCTTAAAGAAAAGAGGAGTTGTATTGCAAATATTCCAAATGTGAATTTAGATTCCCAAAGTACAGTTCCACGTCACGTATTGAAATCCAAGGTATTTTACGAACCATGCCCAAGATCAATCCATTTAAAGATCTTGGGCATCTCTCCTAATGTCAACCAATGAGATTCATCAATTTTTAGGTCTTGCTGGGTAGTTATCGAAGATTCATCAAAGGGATTTTTAATAATTGCCAAACCGAATAACCAACTTACTCAGAAGAAGGGTAGTTTGAGTGGGGGGGTGAAAACAAGAAACAGCGTTCCCAACTGTTGAAGCACAGAAGTTTTGTGTCGTGGTACCATTTGTGCTTTACCTTGAAGGAGCGAAGATTTTAATCATATACTGCGATGCTTCGATCAAAGGTAATTTGGCGGCTGTGGTTAAGAGCAAAGAGAGAAAGTGATTGCTTATGCCATCACGCCAGCTTGAAAATTCATGGAGAAAAACCTATACGACTCAATATTTGGAACTTGGAGCGTAGTTTTGTTCCTCCGAAACTTAGAGACACTATTTGTACGAACCAAGGTCTACGGTGGAGTTGCACACTGTGGATCACAAGAGCTACAACACATTCTAATCAAAAGTAGAGCTGCGATATGAGGCAACATCGTTGGTTAGAAGCGTAGTGATAACGATTGCAGATTGTTATCACCTCAGGAAAGCAAATTTGTCGCTGACTAGCCATGATGCAGTGGGAAGGAACAGAGTCCCCAATAAGGGTTCGGAGGGCCTTAGACATGACTATAGGTTTGAATCTCCCAAATCAAAAATTTGGATGTATCAAACTCAACTGAAAACTAGAGTAACATCAAAACGAGAGACATGTTGGGAGGCACGATTGTTGAAAATTCATAAGGAATCCAGAGAAATTTATAATGGAACGGGAAAAAGTTGGAACCCCGTGCTGGTATGAACTCTATGCGTCAATGGCAGGAGTTGGAGTTACATGCTATGGGGTTTTGAGACTGTGATCATTTCATGAGTCCTACAAGTTAAAATAGCTCTAGTTCCTTCCAAGTTTCTGATAAGAAGTACGCAAGAACATAAGAAGCCTATATTGCGAGTGGCCCAATATAAAGGCAAACATCACACCTATGTGAGCAAGTGTTTGACCTGTAGCTAAGTGTCAAGGCTGTACATCAAAGCCAATGTAAGGGATTGTTGGTACAACCGAAATACCTATAATGAGAAGTGGAGGTACAATATCACTATGGATTTGTAGTCATAGAAGCTTATTCCTAAGTCATCATAAGGTTAAACAGCCATGCGGGGATTGTTCTTGACTCAACTCACTAAGTCCGCAATCTTTGTACCCGATAGCAGAGAACTGATCGATGGATAAACTAGCTAGAATGTACCTAAAGGGAGGTGGTCACAGGCATGGAATACCTCTCCTCGATTATTTTGTGATCGTGAGACCTGAGTTCGCATCAAATTTCTAGGGTTAACTTTAGAATCTTTGGTACTAGTCTGGATATGATAAACTGCGTTACCATCCAATACAACAGACAACCAGAGCGAGGGAGACTATTCAAACTCTCAAGAGGATATGTGCATGCTTGTGCAATCGTAGCAGGTTTAGAAAGTGTTTTGGGTATAACCATTTGCAATAGTCGTGTTCTCATATAATAAATAGCTCATCACTGCTAGGCAACAAGGCCACACCATTTTGAAGCACTTTACGTCGAAAGATTGTTCGTTCACTCCGTTTTGTTGGCCGAGGTTAAGAAGTTTAACTCATTGGTTCCAGAAATAGTGCAAGAATACAACTAAGGTAAAGATCGTTCAAATTCAAGCAGAGAATGCAAGCTGCTCGCGATCACAAACGAGTATATGCGGATTTTAAAGCGGAACACACACACACACACACACACACACACACGAGGATAAAGTATCCTTAATTTTTCCTTGAAAAGGTTCGTTGTTTTGGCATACGGGGGTGAAAATTGAACCCCTAGTACTTGGACCATTCAAGGTGTTGGAAAAGGTTGGATCCGTTGCATACAAGCTTGAGCTTCCTGAAGAGCTGAGTCGGGTTCACAATACATTTCATGTATCCAACTTGAAAAAGTGCCATGCCGACGAACCATTAGCCTATTTGTTTCTGTGGATGGACTTCACTTTGGATGACAATCTAAATTTGTCGAGGACGGTATAAAATCGATGGGCCCGTGAAGTTATACGGTTGAAAGCGAAGCCGCATTCCCACTAGTCAAAGGTTCGATGAACTCCTAGAGAGGTCCTGAGTTCACATAAAATGCGAAGATCAATTCAGGAAGAAATATCCACACCTCTTCACAAAAACCGCACCATCGTCAAGTGCCGCGTCTTAAGCCTTGAGGACAAGGCTCACTTAACTGGGGGAGACTATAACACCCCGTGTTTTAGGGTCATTGACATCATCAATAAATTCACTAAGTATTTTCTAGGTATTGACGCGTTTGCTTTAATCGAAACGTTAAGTATATCGCGTAAGCTAAAAATTAACGTTTCAATGTAAACGGATGTCAAACATTAAAATGGTTACATCAAGCAAGTGTTAAGTAATTATTTTGAAGAGATACATTATTAACTTTGTTCATTTTATTTTTATTGGTTGCGTAAAGTGTTTACGTTTCGCGATAAAATACGTTTTAGCCTCACCCGAAACCACCAAGACCTTTCTACCCATCAACAAATACCACATTTAAACCCCAATACCCAAAAGCACCAAAAATCTAATCCTGTATATGCATCTAGCGATTGGTCTTATGGACTACAAGAAATTCAACAAAAATCCTACCACTTAGCAATCAGTACTTCACAACTAATCAAAGACCCTGAGACTGAACAAGTAAAAACCCCTCCCATGAACCATTAAGTGACTTCCTGAATTACCCCCCTTTGTTCAAGACTCCTAGACCTTCTTGTTACTAAGTCCCTTCACTATCATATAATACTTGCCCTTCAGAGATAAACACATACACTTCAATACTTTATCAAAAAAATCAACTTTTTTCTTCATTTGGCTCTTACAACCCCACGACATCAAACACCCCTTTTACACAAACCATAGGTTGATTTTATAAGACCATACAAGCACTCATACATCATTCCTATGATAACCATAGGTGTTTGCAAGGGTTGGTTAAAGATTTTCAACGTTTTAATCAGTTAATTGCAAGAATAGGGTTTCTAGCGTTAGAAAAACTAGGGTTTCAAGTGTTGCAAGCTTGGTTATCAACTAAACCGAGGGTATTTAGAATTGTGTTGGGATATCAATCATAACATCTCCATAAGTCATCTAAAACCCGTATGCTACCTTTCATTGATCATTTTATGCATATGTTAGTTTTATATATCAAAATTACCATTTAGGACTTTCAAACAGATAAAAAGATTCTATACTTGTTTTAGATTTGAACACTTTACATAAGTTAAGTTTGAGATATCATGATATAATTGGATTATAATATGGTATCATGTTTTTAAGGTAAAACAAAAGTCATGTATAAACTAGTAATTAAAGTATACTATGAAAGTACTTATATAAATATATTGTGTACACAAATGATCTTGTGAATTTCTCTATGGACATTTTTGACAATTATTGCCTTTGGACCACATGATATTGTAAAACATATGATATAAATACTTGTGAAGGAATTGTGGTATTTTAATTAGTTGGAAAGTATGTAAAACAAAAGTATATAATTAATTATATAAAAGCTATAAAAAGGGCTGTTTGGTTTCGAATTTCAAACAGTAGGTTTTACATTTTATAAAGATAGTACACCTCATGACGATTCCAAAAAGGTAAGAAACTCGAAAAACGGATTAATAACGAAAAAAGATACATAGTTTTTACATTTTAACGAATAATAACCGAGTTTATAAAAAGTTTTATAAAACTTGTATACAACAATTCTACAAACAGAAGGTTTGGTATTTTTATTAAATCACACATATTTTTAGGATTCCAAAACAATAAGAAACGTAATTTGTCTCAATTAAAAACGAGAAGTTAACACCGAGTTTTATATACTTAAAAGTATTAAAATACTTTTTAAAACTATTTTTATAAACTTTACTTTCATGACAGACACATTTTATCTTTGTAAACCTCATAAATAAATAGAACTTTCAATTACGAGAACATGCTCGAAAGAATTACTAAAAACGGGATAATTAAAGTTTATAAAAGTAATTTTATAAGCCAAGTTCTAAAGTCCACTACATCACCGGCACACTCATATTTTTGTGGAATTTTTAGTAAACGTTTGGAAACGGAATAGGCTTAATTCTCACAATTTGGCATTAAGGGTTATAGTGCGCGAGGTCATGTAACTAGTAATTTTTACAAAAGTTATGCTAGAAAAAATTTTAAATTTTACATAATTTAAGCATATAGCATATTATTTGTAAAAAAAGGGACAAGTAGGCGTTCTAATTCTCCATCCCCCCACTTAGATTATACAACATCCTCGTTGTTAGATAAAACAATTAAAGAAAATGGGAAATAGAATTAGAACGAGGAACTCCCCTGATATGTTGCTCGGGATGATTCTCCAATTTGAGTTCTTGAGCAAAAGTGTATTGACGAGGCTTCAGAATGCTCGTACGAGTTCAACACACGTCTTTTTCAGAGTATACCATATCTTCGATTTCCTTATAGCAAGGTCCTGCATAAAAGTTTAGAAGACAAAAGTGCAATTCCTATCTCAGTTATACAATGGTTATAATGCAGGAAAACAATTAAACACATAACTATACATGGATCAATACGCCGTATGGTTCCTGTGAAAACAATTAAAAATTTTAAATTACTAAAAATTAAATTACAGACTGATAACGTCCAAACACATCCATACGCCGTATCCAGAGGGGTTCGATAAGCCATATGGAGGGCCTGGGAAGACAGACTCGTGCAAACAATTTAAATTTTTTAAAAACGATCGGGTTATCTCTCAGGAAGCACTTTTATTTCAGCTAGTCGTTAAGTTTGACTTTTTCCTTTCTCCTCTTCATTTATCCATCATTCGCTCGCACTTATCCCCGTGAGCGAATTTCATTTGGCATGACACGTATTTCATGAAGAATGGCATGCCGAGTGTAACATCTCTTTCTACATCTTCATCGTCAATGATGATAAAACCTGCAAGAATAGAAAATTTTCCAATGAAAAACGAGTATATCTATTAGAGTTCTGGCTGGACTCTTCCCTTAGTGACCGTCCTTGTCCTTGATTATAGAATAATAAAAGCTTTTGGTAATTAAATTAACGGACAAGGAAGGGATGAAGTCAGCATTAACATTTTTATACCCAATCGTGCAAGAAAACTTCATTTTATAGCAACACTTAGAACTGGTTTTAACATTATCGGGTTCATTGACAATAGTTGGCTCAAAATCAACATCTTGATTCGTCTCGGGTTCTAGAGGTGTGTCCAAGTCATTTAATTCAATGTAGTTACCATAAAGTGGGTCGAATGACTCGTTATCCTCTCCTATAAGCTTTGTTTTTGAATCAAGATTCTTTAACATAAAGACCCTCCTGATTATGCTAGTGGCTGGCTTGATACTTTTGAAAACAAGTTTTTCTTCCCCGACCCTTAGAGTAATTTTTCTTTTGTAAACATCAATCTTGGAATGGGCAGTAGATAAAAATGGTCGACCGAGGATCAAAGGGACATCGTCATCCTCGGGTATGTCCAAGATGATAAAGTCTATGGGGAAAATAAATTTGCCAATCCTTACTAACACGTTTTCAGCAATACCCCTTGGTTGTTTTATTGTTCTGTCAGCCAGTTCAATGGTCAACCTAGTGTGAGATAAAATTCCTAGACCAAGGTTGGTGTAGGTAGAAAATGGCATAACACTCACACTTGCTCCTAGGTCAACAAGGGCTTTATCAAAACAAACATTATGAATAAAACAAGGTAAAGTAAAGCTCCCTGGGTCTTTTTCTTTCTGAGGCAAGGTGTGATCATAAGCTTCCAGAATCTTCACATCTTGTGCCTCTCTCTAATCGTCACAACAGTTGTTTTGTAGTCGCCTTGGGAAAGGAACTGTTTCAGAAAATGTGCTTATGTGTTGTGAGCTCGATACAGCGTATAGACTACATCCTATATGGCGTATCTCAGATGAATCAGCTTTAGCGGTTGATATAACACCCTGTGTTTTCAAGTCATTGACGACGATAAATCTACTATGTATCTATTGTATTGTACGCGTTTTTTTTAAATCGTAAACGTTAAGCTAAATCGCGTAGGCTAAAAATTAGCGTTCAATGTAAACGGGCATCAAACGATTAAAT
>BQNB010085014.1:0-25000 GCA_026074375.1 Tanacetum coccineum
TCACGATTCACGTAAGTAACGAAACGAATAACGGTATCTTCAAAAATTATTAAATTTTAAATATTACTTTAAAATATAAAAACGTGGCTATTGCCAAAATACTACAACGTTAGGTGTCCCTGGTTCACTCTCGTCGACGATCCTCAGATAAAAGCCGGGAAACTTCCCGGTTAAATGTAAAAGTTAAACGAAACTTTAAAAATTCAAAATATCTACCAGTAACGGCTAAAATATTGAACGGAAATTCATGAGGTGTCACAATTATATTCTAAACCTATGTCAGTATAAATCCTAATTCTAACGGGAAAATGGGGGTTTTCAGCATGAGAGACTAGCACGGTTTGGTTGGTGACTACAATCAATTCAAGGCACTTTTACCCACGCAAGCTAATTAACAAAAGATAAAAGTGCGGTCGAACCTTATATAAGAAAACTATATTAACCATTATTAACCCGATTAGAAAGTTGGTTTGTTTATTAAGTGTAATGATTTCTTCTCTCGAGGTGGCATATCATTCTTAAGACTTAAGCATAAAGCATCCTTATTTGCTGATTATAATCTATCTTAGGGATTAAAGCAATGGTGATCTTGTTAAACCCTAGCTCATAAAGACTTTACCCACTTACCGCTTAATGGCAATTTATACACTAGTAGTCCACTTGTCCAACTATCCAATGGAATCAGAACGTTACTTGTTGAATTATCTAGGTCACCTGCTAGTCAACACGATCAATAAACCATTGGCAATATCCAATTAACTAGTTAAGCCCGAAGCGTATCCTAGACACAGACTTAGAAGGACAATATTTGTGTAACTATAATTCTAGATGTATAAATTACTATATGGAGAGCTATCCCAGACTCTAGATCTACTTGGTCCGCTTTACTAGATCCAGTTGAATGATAGGTCGCATACAAAAGCGCGTAAACAAGTATAAATTGATAAACATAAACAAGCATACAATGATAAATCAAGAAATCAAGATAAACAAATACCAAACATTCAGATCTTCATAATAATGGCTAATACCCGAAGGTATTAGCCTTTAAACGTCATAATAAATACAAGAGCAATTATTTAGCCAAGGTAAACTAACCGAGTTAACGAATGATACCAAAAACTGAACGATTACTAAAGTATATGGAATTACACGATGTCTTCTATGGAATTGATAACGTTGCTCGACCTCTTCTGCTCTTTTTCTCCTCTGAAAATCGACTTTTATGGTTTAGGTATCGAGAATATGATTTAGCACACTGAAAACTCATTTTTGAGTTTTCTATTTATAAGGTCTGGAAGTCGGTTGGATACGGCGTATCTAAGTGTTGGATACGGCATATTGGGGATTTCTTGGAGTAGAGACCACGCTTGATATCTTCCAGAATATTATATTGATTCCATATTTGGCGTATTGAGTCTCTCTGGATACGGCATATTGAGCTTATTTCTCTATGGTATTTGGTGAGTACAAGCATGGATACGCTATATCTTCCTTGATAGATACGGCGTATTGATCTTCAAAATAGTAATCTTTAAAATATCTTCGTTTAAGCTCTAAAATGCACGCCTTTTGCTAAATATTCACCAAGTACTCCATAATTACTACAATTCTCAAATATAAACGATTAAGTAATAATTCTTTGCAATAACTATACAAAATGGGTTAATAACATGGGATAAATGATGCTATTAAATAGACGTTATTTGATGTCATCAAATATCCCCCCACTTGAATCCTAATTGTCCTCAAGTCGCCTTTAGAAGTTTATAAAAATGTATCCCTAAGGATATTTTCCGTTAAAGCATTTATTTGATCTATTACAAGTACACAACCAAACACCTCACGAAATAGGATGATAAAAACACTCAAATCACTCAACTAATCTATGTGGTAACATGTAACTAATTCTCTCAATTGCTCGGTCGTGACGAGTATTCTATCATAAGCTTGGCAAGGATACACATCTCTACCACTAAAGCCAAGGAGTAACAAGTTTATAAAGGTAAATATGGGTTTTTTATGGAAAGGCTTACGGTTGATCATTCTACAATCTTTCACCAGAAGTACCACTCTAACAGGGCAGTTGAAGCACACATACATGGCCGTAACGACGGAATAGACATGTGTGTTCGATCACATCCCCATTCAAATTTAACCAACGGTTAGGATGAAGAATGATATAGGGTAGGAACCTTCTAACTTTCACCAAAAGTCGTAAACCAACGAGGCAGCTGAGACATGCATACATGGCCGTAACGACGGAATAGACATGCACGCTCGTACAAATCCTCATTCACGTAAAACCATCGGCTAATCATTAGGTGAGAGGGAAGTAAATTGTTGTTAAATAAAAATCAAATTAATACTAAGATACAAGTTGCTAGACACTTTTCCCGACCGTTACCATGATAAAGACACAACTATTTACAACGTCATGATCATAGATCAAAAACAACAACCTAAGTTGGCGTTCCCGTAACGGTCAACTTCCCAATCATCCCAAACTTTACATACTCTACAAGGTAAGTGGCGATATCTTCTACTTTGTACAATACTTTACATCGTTGATTTTTGTTGCGTATCAACGAATAATCGATCCTTCGTGTAATTCCTTTGGTAGTTGCGAAACGATTATCTTCAAACTTTCTTTCTCTTTTTTGTTGCGATTTTTCTAATTTTTTCTAATTTTTTTGCAATCTAACTATATACGAAACTCGGAGTAGTTTCACCATCTTCACGATCATAATAATTCCGGATAATTCCTTCGATAGTTCCTTCGTTCTTCAGACTCACCATTAATTGTGATGGTAGTAAAATCACATGAGTTTTGGCTATAATATACATTCCCTTTTGCAATGTGCAAATTTCCAACCGCACCAAAAATAGAAAATGACATAAGACTCGGGAAATACAAACTTTACACATTAAGCAACTAGCAACTGTAAATTAAACATAATCTAACAGGGTAGGTTAAGGTGTAAGGGTGTAACGAAACAAATAATTAGTGTAGTTCCTAAAGGATTGGCTCTACGGGTTATTCTAGTGGATCTTCACTCTAAAGATGAGAGTGGAAAAGGGTTTAAACTAGAGGTTAACTAACCGGTGTAGTTAGTTAATAAACAACATGGGTAGGCTTTTTTGGGTGTAATCCTAAAAATTTACCAATGTAAACAAGTTACTCCAATTAAATCCATAATACTCATTATTGCGGTCTCGAATAGATATACCAAGCCAAGTTCTAAAGTCTACTACATCACCGGTACACTCATATGTTGTGGAATTTGGGTAAACATTTGGAAATGGATAGGCTAAATTCTCAGAATATCTAATAAGGGTTATTGTGTGCGGTTATGTATCAAGTAATTTTCACAAAAGTATGCTTGAAATTTTTTAAAATTTGAGCATGCTTTAAGCATTTTAATTATTTTAATGTGAAAAAATAGGACAAGTAAACATTCTAATTTCATCCCCCCACTTGAATTATACAACGTCCTCGTTGTATAGATAAAATACGGGAATTAAAAAAATTAGAATGAGAAACTCCCCTGATATTTTCTCGGTAGATTCTCCAATTTAAGTTTATGAGCAAGATTGTGTATTGAACAGCCGTCTTGATGTTTCAAGACTCCAACACTTCAAGATCTCTAGATTTGTAAATTCTCCACCAATATTCGTCGATATTACTTTCACGAGGTCCTGTATAAAACGTAGGAAAAACGTGCATTCCTATCTTGGCATCTAGGGTTAATTTAAATTAAACTAAACAAACCAAATACGAGTCAGTCTGGTGGATACGCCGTATCAGGTTAATGAATACGCCGTATTGCCATAACTGACAATAATGTTTTTAAAGTGCAATAAAAAATAAAGACGGATAACGTCAAGACAATCAATACGCCAGATGGTATGGAGCGGATACGCCGTATTGATGTCTGGGAAGTCAGACTCGATAAAATTAAATAACAATCCAGGTTGTCTCCCGGTAAGCACTTTTGTTTACAGCAAAGTATTTAAGTTAGACTTGTCTTTAGCTTCTCTACACCATTCCATCTCATGCACGTTAACGTGCCCGCGTGTGAGCCATTCTTCCATTGACAGAACTCGGATAAAGTCGGGTCCTAGATTCAAAACTCCTTTGTAGAACCTCTTTAACTTTTGGTATGAGTGTGAGATCCTGTTCATCGTTTCATGTTCACTTACCTTCAGTAATGGTGGTATTTTGTTACATTGCTCATTAGTGTGGTGTTTAAACCTCGGATGTGATCGCACCATTTGGTAAGTTACTTCATCATCTCCATTGTAAATGGTAATCATTCCATCAAACCATCTTGCTTTAATTCCAACTTCTCTTAAGAACGGTTCGCCAACAATAACATCGCCCATTCCTTCATCACGATAAGCATACGTATCTTCCAAAACTGCAAAGTCAGTCTCAACAGAAAAGGTTCCAACAAAAATAGGCACATTCATTAAGGCTCCTACAACATTATCCCCTTTGTACACCATCTTATCTTTCATTATAGAGTTATGAAACTTTTTGGACATCGCATTGACGTACAACAACGTGAAAATCGACTTTTGGACATCCCCGGCAACGGCGCCAAAAACTTGATGTGTCGTTATGTGGTGTATATTTTTATGATTCAAGTTTTAAATTTATATTTTGCCGACTAAACCAAAAACAACACTTTAACGGGCAGTGTACCCGATCGGTTGTAGTTTCGTGGTAAGTAGGGTGTCGAACACTTGAAATTAAATCATCACCTTGATTTCTCATAAGCTCAAATGGTTCATTTAGATCATTTAGTTCGATGTAATCTTCCAAGAAAGGGTCTAATGGATCTATTTAACCCAAAGGTCACTCCCATTAGCTAGCTTCTAAATCAAGTTCATTCATTCTCGTCAAAAATAGCATGTAGACCCCTTAATCAACTACTACAGATTTAACAACTTTTGAAAATAAACCTTTTCTTCCCTAACACTAAAGAGCAATCTTTCTCTTGTAAACATCAATTTTAGCATGGGCGGTAGACAAAAATGGTCTTCCAAGGATCAAGGGAACTTTGATATCCTCGGGCATATCTAGAATTATAAAGTCTACTAGGAAAGTAAATTTACCAATTCTTACTAGTACGTTTTCAGCAATTCCGTTTGGATATTTCACTGTCCTATCAGCTAGTTCCATTGTTAGCTTAGTGTGAGCTAATTCGCCTAATCCTAAGTTAAGGTAGGTCAATAGAGGCATTACACTAACGCTAGCTGCTAAGTCAAAAAGGGCATTATTGAAGCAAACATTATTAATAAAGCAAGGTAAAGTGAAACTCCCCCGGGTCTTTTCTCTTTTTGGGGTATGGATTCATCGATTTGTAAAGCTTTAGAGTAAGCTTCTGAGAATTATGGTCCATAAGATCCTTCTTTCCATCATAGTTAACCATTTCAAAAACGACTTAGAAATGAAATTGTCATTTGTATTATCTCGTACATGAGTGTACGGTTCTGTCCAGTGGATACGGTGTATTGGAGAGATCCAATACGACGTATCAGGTGTGAATCAGCTTCAATATTAGTAGAGATCGACTTGAATTGATCTCTCGAGTTCGTTTCATTCGAGCTAGGTAGACTTCCAAATCCTCTTTCCTGTAGTACCTTGCTCATTTGCCCGATTTGTATTTCTAATGTTTTAATTGATGCTCCTTGGTTCCTTATGGCAGCATATCTGTTGAAGCTCGGATTTCTTTGATCAAGTTAGAGAATTCTTTTCTCCGTGTCTTTTTTGCTGATCTCTATAAATGGCTCAAGTATCTTCCATTGATGCATTCGTTCGTGATACGAAGATTTGCGTTGTTCCCACTTTTGATAAAATCCTTGATCTGTGCTCTAGTATCTCTCCACACTTTTAAAAGGTCCACCAAATTGCGTGAAAGTAAATCAACTTATAGGTTTATTCCCTTCTACTTAGTGGGCAATCATTGGTGTAATGGGGTCTTTTTTATTGTTCATATCCTACTTGAGCAGCATAAACTTTTTCATTCACCTTCTTGATCTCTCTTCCTATATTGTTCAGTTTGTACTGTTATAGCAAGCCAGGCCGCCAGACGTCAGCGCGTTACGTCTTCTTGTTCTAGATATTTCCATTATGCCATTTTTGAGAGTATTCTGCCATTTCTTGGATGGCCTTTTTAGCATCTGCAACTGTCTTAGTTGGAATGACACCTCTTGAGTCAAGAATCTGTCATGTTGGAACATCCAACCCATTGTAGAACAAAATTACCTCCTGTATCTCAGTCAAATAGTGTTGCAAACACTTCATCAAGAGTTCTTAAAGCGCTCCCCCATCTTGATAAAGGGATTCACATCTGGTTCTTGGCAAAAAGTTGTTGATTTCCTCCATTTTCATTCGCAGTTCATAGACTCCCAGGTGACAATATTTGTTTAAAAACTTATTTTTAAGATCTTCCCAAGTTTGTGATCGAAACCATTGTTCGTTTTCTTAAGCCAACAACTTACGGCTCCGGTTAAGGAAATAGGGAAAGACTTAGAGCATTAGTTGATCCTCAGTGATGTTACGAACTTAGAATAAGTCAACAATTTCGAGAACTTTCTCAATTTGTTCGTTTCACATTGTTAGCCTTAAAAATGGTGACATATCCGGAAACACCGTAGTTTATTATAGCGTGACACATAGGGACTAATAATGACAAGCTATGATAGTTGTGTGTCACTAGGACTATAAATACCCCCTCCATACTTCCATGGAGGGGTGAAGCTCACTTTTGTAAAAAGTGTGTGTGTGTGTTTTCTCTCAAGAACACACACTCTTCCCATTTCATCTCTTTTCTCTCTAAATAATATGGATACTTTTCTTTTCCATTTTACCAAGCCTCCGGATCCGTTGTTCTAGAGGGTGAATCGTGTTAACAATTGGCACCAGAGCATAGGGGGAATCCGTGTTGTTTATCTACTGATTATTGTGGTTAAACAAGATCAAATTCGTGGTAAAAAAGAAGTCAATAAAAAAATCAAACCCGAATTTTTGTGCTTAGATGTGTGAATGGTTATGTTATTAAGCAAGATCTAGGCATAGGGTAGCTAATTGTGCAAGAGAAATCAAGTTAAGAGGTCAAAAAGGGCGATTTATAGCGATTTTAGGTGGAAAAACTCGTATATTTCGTCGTTGCGTTTTGACTCTCTGGCAAAATTCCATTTTGCGTTTGATTTCTTCTTGTTGCGTTTTGACTTCCTTCTTGTTGCGTTTTGACTCATTGCGTTTTGACTCATTGCGTTTTGACTCATTGCGTTTTGACTCACTGCGTTTTGACTCACTGCGTTTTGACTCATTGCGTTTTGACATTGGTTGCGTTTTGACATTGGTTGCGTTTTGGTTCACTGCGTTTTGATTACAGGTTGCGTTTTGAAGACATCATTGCATTTTGACTAAACGTTACTCTGCCCAATTTTTTATTCATTGCGTATGATAAAGATAGTATCGTTTTGGATTTATGGTTTCATTGCGTTTTGACCATTCAAAGGTGGAAAACCCAATGTTTTTGAAACCCTAATTTCCCGACTTTGGCATATGACCGAATTAGGAATATTATAATCAAAACAAGACAACAAACAAAACACCAAATCAAGAAACCAAGACTCATACAACACCAATCAACCATAACAACACACCACACAAACAACAACACTTAATCCCAAAACGATCCTGAAAAGATTCACTTAAATGACAAAATGGCTAGAGATTCGATTACATGACATGTGGATTATACGAAGTGATTGTATCCCTATTTGCAATTGAAGATAGGATTTCACAAAAGGCGTCTACTTATTTCATCATCTGACTTTCTTCTATTTTCTATCGATTATGACTTGCTTGAACGTATACAATTATGATTAAGACTTGAATAATCTAGTTTCCTCTCAAGGGTCAAGGGTGGTGGATAAGGACCTGGACAACTATCACTTAAAGGAGTTACGTTTATACTCAGTGTCACACGCAGATGTCGATGTGGATAATTTCAAGAGGTGTTGTACTTCTTATACTTTTGATGTTGGGTATAAGGTACTTAGAGATTTTCTTCTGCACCGTTTCCTTCACATCACAACATAGTGCAAGATTAAATAACAAATTTGGGAATTTACCACGCTTCAGTTTCAAGTTTAAAATATATCGGGTCTACTATCGCCATGTGATACAGACAAAAGCCTACAAGAAATCGAGTTGGTAAGATTATCCATAGAGTTTTTAAAGTTGAAAGATTAATGCAGACACTTCTCACGTGTATTTTAGTGCTAGTTCCAAGAAAAAGATACTTCACAGTCTGAGTCCAAAAATCGTCAAATATTCTTCGATGACAAATATAGATTCATTCATAAGACCTTGATTATACCAAGTGTTCTTGATTCTTGCTTCATCTCCTCTACGGTTTGTGAAGTCAAGAGGGTAATGATTCTTTTGTATATCAAGATTTTGTGTCTTATAACAAAACTTCCGTTTATAACTCGTACAACGACAAATGATGCTTCACACGATTTCTCTAACCAGGATCATAGGGGGAAAATGTGTACATCTGTGGACTTAATTGACTTGATGTTACCATGTCAACTTCCCGGGGAAGTATGTAACTACCCTTTACTAAGAATGTTGTGAAGTATTCTGCAACATGAGAAGAACATATGCTAATCTTCTCGCAATGCACCCACCCCGAACGAATATTCACCAAGCCCTGATGACAAGAAGCAGTCGTTGGTGTGGTTTGACTTCTACAAAATTCCGCTGTGCACTTTGATCAGTAAAAAGATGTTTTCCGCTACATCAAAGTTCCAGAATCTGCTTAAGATACGGATGTTGGTTTAGGGGGAAGCTGATTCAGAAACTTCGCCAAAAAGGAGTTCTTATTGAAGAAAGCTTTTCAAACATGCTCGCATAGAATGGTGGGAATTTAATCCAGTTCAAGATACCTAACAATGGTTCATGTACAAGTAAAAGACAATGAAGAACCAAGCTAGTGAGTACAAGTTCAATACAAGGAGAACTAGAAGACATCTTCACTTTGAAGTGCTTGGAAGACTTTTATTACTGTTGTATTTGTACAGATAGGGAACATTGTAAGTAATTCGCGTATGTGTCCACATATTGGGGGAAGATTGTTAGCCTTAAAAATATGGTGACATATCCGGAAAAACTAGTTTATTATAGCTGTGACACAAAGGGACTAATAAGACACTATGATAGTTGTTGTCACTAATGACAATAAATACCCCCTCCATACTTCCATGGAGGGTGAAAGCTCACTTTTGTAAAAGTGTAGGTGTGTGTGTTTCTCTCAAGAGAACACACACTCTATCCCCCATTTCATCTTTTTTTCTCGTCTAAATAATATGGATACATTTCTTTCCCCATTTTACAAGCCTCCGGATCCGTATTCTAGATGGGAATCGTAGTAACACACATTATATTACCGAACCCCTAAACGGATTTTTTTGAAGCTCCTCAAGAAATTGGCCTTTTAGTTCAAAACTATCTTTTTGTTCAATCTTAGGCCTAGCAACTCCCGATCCATAGTTCGTTCGGGTCTTGCTCATTGATGATTGTTCCATGTTTCCCCGCCATTGCCTATCCTCCCTTTCTTCTTCCTCCCCGATGGTATTCTTGGTCAGAAAATAAAATTAAAATCAGTGATCTTCAATTCGGTCAAGGCTTAGTGACTTGAAGTGTCTCCTAGATGATTGAAATTCTTGTTCAGGTTCTTTGTAAGGTGTGAATAGTTTGTTTGTTGAACTCCTTATCATGCACTACCTGTAACAAGGGATAAGTAATCAGTAGGATTTGCTCTGAAGAAAGGTAGAAAAAAATTAGCACGGAAATCAAATATAGAAAACTTAGAATCTGATTCTGTTCCAGATGATCGATATGCAGTATCCAATGGAAGTGGATACGCATCATGGCCCTGTATAATCAGTTAATGAATACGCTGTATTGACAGAAAGTAGAGATAGTCGTATCCGCTGGAACACATGAATACTCCGAAAACAGCTATGCACAGTGTATTTAAGAAAAACAATTAAATGCGCAAACAATTAAACAAACAAATAAACAAGCAAACTAAACTAACAAATATACAAAAATATACTGAATATACAAGAAAATACACTAATCTAAATTACACTACTCCTAAGGGTTAGATCTAATCTAATGTTAAAAACCAAAATATCAAATAAAAATCAAGATTAATTTTCACTCCCCGGCAGCGGCGCCAAAAACTTGATGTGTCGTTGTGTGGTGTATATTTTATTGATTCAAGTTTTAAATTTATATTTTGCCGACTAAACCAAAAACAACCTTTAATTTGGTAGTTAACCTGATCTGGATCGTAGATTTCGTGGTACGTAGGGTGTCGGAAACACTTTGAAGCGAGATAAATCTATCAATTATAATTAATATCATGGTCAGTCTGAATCTATGTTAATAATATCATAGTTCTAAACTTATGTCAGTCTAAATCCTAATCCTAACGGGAAAAGGGGTTTTCCAGCCATGAGAGACTGGCACGGTTTGGTTGGTGACTACAATCAATTCAAGGCACTTTAACCTACGCAAGCAAACAAACAAAAGATAAAAGAATGGATGAGCCAAATATAAGAAAACCGTATTAACCATTATTAATCCGATTAGAAAGTTGATTTGTTTATTTAGTGCAATGATTTCTTCTCTCGAGGCGGTATATCATTATTAAGACTTAGGCGTTACATCATCCTAAGACCTAGACACATTAATTCTGTCATAATTAAAGCATCTGCATAAAGAATCCTTATTTTCTAATTATAATCTATCTTAGGGATTAAAGCAATGGTGATCTTGTTAAACCCTAGCTTATATAAGACCTTTACCCACATTACCAGCTTATGCGATTTACACACAAGTAGATCCACTTTGTCCAACTATCCAATGTAATCAGAACGTTATTTGTTGAATTATCTAGGTCACCTACTAGTCAACATGATCAATAGACCATTGGAAATATCCAATTAACTAGTTAAGCCTGAAGCGTATCCTAGACACAGATTTAGAAGGACAATATTTATGATTCTATGATTCTAGATGTATAAATTACGTATATGGAGAGCCTATCCCAGACTCTAGATTTACTGGCCGTATCAACTAAATACAGTTGAATGATAGGTCGCATACAAAAGCGTGTAAACAAGTATAAATTGATAAACATAAACAAGCATCCAACGATAAATCAAGAAATTGAGATAAACAAATACCAAACATTCAAATCTTCATAATGATGGCTAATACCCGAAGGTATTAGCCTTTAAACATCATAATGAATACAAAAGAAATTATTTTAGCCAAGGTAAACTAACCCGATTAACGAATGATACCAAAAACTGAACGATTACTAAAGTAATATAATTACACTTGTCTCTTATGGAATTGATAGCGTTGCTCGACCTCTTCTGCTCTTTTATCCTCTAAAAATCAACTTTTATGGGTTAGGTATCGTGAAATATGATTTAGCACACTGAAATCTCGTTTTTGAGTTTTCTATTAATAAGGTCTGGAAGTCGGTTCGATACACCGTATTCAAGGATTGGATATGGCGTATTGGGGATTTCTTAAAGTAGAGTCCACGCTTGATATCTTCCAGAATATTCACATACTATATCTTCGATACTGCGTATTGGGATCTTCTGGATACGACGTATTGGGCTTTATTCCTTTTGTGGTCTTTGGTGAGTGCAGGCACGTATACGCCGTATCTTCCTTGATGGATACGACGTATTGGTCTTTAGAATAGTAATCTTTAAAATATCTTCATTTAAGCTCTGAAATGCGCGCCTTTTGCTAATATTCACCAAGTACTCCATAATTACTATAATTCTCAAATATAAACGATTAAGTAACAATTTTTTGCAATAACTATACAAAATGGGTTAATAACATGGGATAAATAATGCTATAAAATAGACGTTATTTGGTGTCATCAATTTCGTTCCCGAAGGTGAAGGAGGATTCAATGTGTCTTCCTTCATGAATGAACTGATTTCGAAGGGTTTTAAAAGTGGTTTTGGTATTGTTTGGAGTAGACCTTTGGTGATGGATTTTTGGTATGTAGGCTTTGGTTCTTTTGTAGTCGGGTTTCATCATTCCAAGCATAATTGAACCTAGTAAATTTATAATTAGAATATAGATAAATATGTTGAAGATAAGTTATGATATATGTATGTGATTCATGTACATGATGTAGTTAATCACACATGTTTATTTTGCTTTATCTCGTAAGTCAAATGAGTCAAGATAATACATTAATTGTAAATCTTGAGGATTCATTCATGAGATAATAATCGTTTTTGGTTTGTATTAACTATGTAGATAGATAGCACTTGTTTAACAAAAATCCCACTTGTGAGTTTTTGTTTGAAACACATAACTTGAGGTTTTTGGCGAAATACATTAAATGTCCATTCCAAGTATAGAAGGATTAGTTAATCTATTGTTTCAAATCTTTTTCCTTTTATGGAAATAAAAATAAGTGTTTCAAAATAAAGATTTAGAAAAAGAACATACAATTATGATTGTAGATATCTTGAAATGTATGGATTTATCTTAATTATAGCTCTAAATGATGTTGGTGAGAATGCTCAATTTTTGGTGGTATAAGAGGTAGGTGGTGGTGTATTATTGGAGGAGAAGGCAAGTGGTCCCAACTATTTTAAATGTAGGGTATCCTGTTGATACACAAATCCACCTAAACAACGCACGGATCTCCCACATAGTGGATCCGTGATCCGCATGTGGTCAAAAATAAGTACAGAGTTGATTTTCAAGCAAATTGAGATATGGTGTTATGTTTTTAGCAATTGAAGTATGTTACATCAACTATTAGGAGTATGTGATATGATTTTCGGAGTCGACGTCCAAGTTTTGAGTAAACCGTGCAACTTGTCGTGAATTTCTTGATGGAATTTCAACGTTGTCGATCCTACGAGGAGTGTTTTATCTTTTAGCATAAGTTTGACCATTACTAATAACACAACCATTTATAAACATTTAGACTCAACAAAACATCGTCAACACAAGTGTGAGTTATAATTCGATGATTGTTCTTTTCACCCTTTCTCAATCGATTTCGTAATTTCATGTATTAACCATACATGTAGATTTTGAAAATATCTATGGTCATTTTATTGATATTTTCTATATCTATTAAAATTTTAATCTCAGATTAGTTCAGATCGTAGTTTTGTATTTGGAGCTTGTTAATGAGAAAAAACAACTTTGAGTTATAATGATAAAATTACTTCATTAAAATTTCCGCTTACGATTATTTTTGGGATGATGAAGGATCACTATCCATGATAAGTTCTATCATTCCTAATCCTAATCTTACATAATTAAATACTTCATGTTTTAATAGTTTAGTAAATATATCGGCTATATTGTCCTCGGATGCAACTTTCTCGATAGAAATATTGCCCTTTTGGACGTTATCGCGGAGAAAGTGATAAGACGTATATCTATATGCAGCTCTAGAGTGTTGGTATGGGGTTTTAACTTAGATCAAATAGCGCCTTATTGTCGCACATAATCGGAATCTCGTCGAAAGCGTAATCCGTAGACGTTTGACTAGCTTGTTTCATCCATAGTGCTTGTTGACATGCCTTTCCGACGGAGACGTATTCGGCTTAGGTCGTGGAGATAGCAAGGGTCGTTTGTTTCTTAGCGAACCAAGATGTTAAACAACATCCCATGAACGTACAAATGCCACTAGTGCTTTTGCGATCAACGTAATCTCCAGCGTGGTCGGAGTCGGCATAAACTATAGTTTCTATTCCGGTTCCTTTCGGATACCATAATCCTAGGTGACTAGTTCGTCTAATATACCTAAATATACGCTTAACCGGGATTCTAAATGGGTAGTCTTAGGATTTTCTTAGAAACGAGCACATAAGCAAACACTAAACATAATATCAGGCCTACTTGCGGTTAAATAAAGTAAGCTACCAATCATACCTCGATATTTAGAGCTATCCACGGAATCGGCTTCGTCGTCCTTGGTGAGCTTGATCTCCGTTGACATCGGCATCTTGGTTGGTTTGGAATCTTCCAACCCGAACTTGTTTAACATCTCCTTGATGTACTTGGATTGATTGAAAAATATTCCGTCTTTCATTTGTTTGATTTGAAGACCCATAATAAGAAGTTCAACATCCCCCATCATACTCATCTCAAACTCGTCGTGCATGATTTTTGCAAAATCATCACACAAGTTTTGACTCGTAGAACCAAATATAATGCCGTCGACATATATTTAAACAATGATAAGATGTGACTTTGATTTCTTAGTAAAAAGTGTATTATCGACCATTCTTAATGAATACTCATGTTTATTAAAAATGCTTTTAGTCTATCATACCAAGCTTTAGGAGCTTGCTTAAGACCATACAAAGCCTTTTTAAGTTTATAAACATAGTTTGGTTTTTGAAAATCAATGAACCCCGGAGGTTGAGCAACATAAACCTCTTCGTTTATAAAACCATTTAGAAAAGCACTTTTTACATCCATTTGATATAATTTAAAATCATTTGGCACAAAGCAATATAAAAAAGTATCTAGTGAATCTGAATCTAGCTTCCAGAGCATATTTTCATCATAATCTATACTTTCTTGTTGAATATATCCTAAGTGCTACTAAACAAGCCGTTATTCATAGATACTAGACCGTTTTCATTCTAAATATATTTTCTAAAGACCATTTCGATCCTAAAAAAACCGATTAACTTATGTGGATTAAAGGGACTAATATCCCAAACATCATTAGCTACAAATTGATTTAGTTCTTCTTGCATAGCTACAACCCAACTTTCATCTTTTAATGCCTCTTTGACATCTTTGGGTTCTATTGTAGATATAAAACAAAAGAAATTACTATGATTTTGGGCTTGAGACCTTAAGGTTCTTTGATTAAGATTTCCTATGACTTGATCTAGTGGATGATTCTTGGACTCCTTAATGTTAACAATTTCGTCAACTTCTATCGACTCATCTTCTTCATTATTATTATTTACTACTTTGGTATTCCTTTAATGGCTTCTTCTTCACCAAGCAAAACATGATCAACCAATGGTGATAAATTTTTGTAGGTAAGAAGGAACTTTCATCGAATGTCCTGTTGAGTGATTCTTCGACTTTCATTGTATGTTTTATTAATACTACATAAGCTTTACTATTTTGAGAATACCCTAGAAAAACACCTTCGTATGACTTTGGGTCAAACTTGGTTAGATAGTCTTTAGTATTCAAAATGAAGCACTTGCTTCCAAATACTTTAAAATATTCTAAAGAGGGTTTCCTACCTCTAAATATTTCATAAGGGGTTTTTCCTAGTATTGGTCGAATTAATATTCTATTTAGTATATAAGTTGACGTATCAACGGCATTACACCAAAACTTTTTATGGAATAGTTTGTTCGTTAAACATAGTCCTAGACATCTCTTGTAAGGTCCTATTCTTTCTTTCTACTACCCCATTTGATTGTGGAGTACGTGGAGCCGAGAAGTTATGAGTAATGCCTTGTGCATCACAATAAGCTCTGAATTATACTATCATTATCAAATTCCTACCATGAACCGTTCTAAATAGCTATATAGAAGCTACCTAGTTGTTTTGAATTTTCCTACATATATTTCAAATTTCGCTCAAGCTTCATTTTTAGTCTTTAAAACTAGTCCATGTAATAACCTAGAGAAATCATCTACTACAAAATAAGGTGTAAAGATTACCTCCATAGCTTTTAATTGATGATGACTAAATAAGACCCAAATGTAATGAATTCTAAACATCTTTTTGGAAACCATATTTTTAGCTTTATGACTTGCATGAGCTTGCTTCCCAATTTTGCAAGCATCACAAAATTGTTTATCATATTTGAGCTTAGGTAAGTTTCTAACTAATTCTTTAGATGACAACGATTGAATTAAATGCATATTTGCGTAACCAAGTGTTCTATGCCATAAGGTAGAATTATCCACTACCGTGGCAAGACATAATTTTTCTTGAGATTTATTTCCTAATTTCATTACGTATAAACCATTTTTCCTAATCCCGTTTCCTATGATTTTACCATCTTAAAATATCACTACCTTCCTGCCGTGAATAAGACTTGACACATATTTCACAAAATTGTGCCCAACACTATATGTGAAAGCCTAAGTTATCTACGTGTCTACTTAGATATAGTTAGAAGTCATTAGAGATCAACATTTTCCTAGAACTTTCCTTTTAAAGAGTTACTTTCCAAAACAACCTTACCTTCTGACGTATGCTATGTAGGTTAGAGATAAACTCTTGTTATCGGTTATATGTTTGGAGCAACCACTATCTTTGATCCACTCATCCGGTTCTAAGCATGTTCTCAAGCATACCTATTTCAACAAAAACAAATTCAAGCATTTGGTCCCCAATATCTCATGGGTCCGAAAATGTTAGTGTTGTACATCCCTTGCATTTGTTGCAATTGATTGAGATATTGAAATGGGATACAATTTCCATATGTAACTAATCCTTGTGGCTTGATGATTGTTCCAATTCATAGGATAGAAGTTTTGATGAATTGGTTCTCTAAAGTTTCTTCTAGGTTAAGGTGTGTTGTGTCTTGGTTGAGAAGAGATATTTCTCCTAGGAGGAGGTGTTTTTGATCTAGACTCGGTTTTCACATAACCTATACCGCTTTTGAGTGATGGTTTTAAAGACGGTTTCTTTGACTCATCAATGCTATTATGTACTAGTTTCTTCCTAGTAATAACAAAATCCGATCTAGAAGACATAGGTGGACTAAAAACGTTTTGTCCCTTTTTCGCCATTGGTGCGACTCACGGGTCTAGGTAAGGTGGATCCGTCCATCGCTTTTTCAGTGGACGATCCAACGAAACTCAGTGTTTTAGTTCCGATTGTTTGACACTTTACTACTATCAAATCCTAAGCCTATTTTACAACTAGGTGACTTTTGATTATTTAACATTTCTCTTAGTGAATTAGCGCTTTTATCAAATTTAACTTGAGTTTCCTTAAGTTTAGCGTTTTCCGATGTAAGTTCTTCACATGACTTACACGCAATCTCAATTTCTTTACTTCTCTCAAGTTTTTTAATTTTCTCGTTCAATTCTAAAATTTCCTTTTCTAAAAGATCTCTTTTATCTTTCAAAATTTTATTCTTGTTAATGATTTTTAAGCTAATTTCACATAAGCTATCTGATAACATCAAATATTTAATACTTTTTAGTGTCAAATTACCCCCTATATTACTTGCAAATGTTTCACTAATACTCGAAAACGAGATATTTTCTATCATTTTGTAGTTTTTAGGTGAAATGCAGGAATGTGACAAGAAACAAGGGAAAAAGGACTTAAAGTGTAAAATCTGATGGATGTTACGGCGTAACCCCAAAAATGGTTACACCGTAACATATATTAAGCAAGTACGAAGATCAAGGACCACGTTACGACATAACATTATATCTGGTTACGCCGTAACCATATAGATGGAAGGAAATCTTGCCAAAGTTAGAGTTACGGCGTAACACAATATCTGGTTACGCCGTAACGATAAAGATCCACATATATATGGAATGAAAACCACAAATTCATGGAAATTATTTGACGGTTACGGCGTAACACCTTTTGTGGTTACGCCGTAACCAATCAGAAGTCAAAATTGCATTTACTACAAGTTTGCTGAAGGGTTTATGGTGTAACCAAAAACTGGTTACGGTGTAACAAAAATGGGTTACAGCGTAACCAAATCTGGTTACGCTATAAAGTCTATTTTTTCCTATATTTTGGAATGTCGACATCAGCAAGGTTACGGTGTAACCCACAAATCAGTTACGCCGTAACACACTCAGAAGCCTATAAATAGGGGCCGAATTCAGCCTTAAGAATCATCCTTCTCCCTCCCTTCTGAGGGGACGACTGGGACATCTCCTCAAGTCGTTTTTTAGTACTCTCCAGCCTTTCAAGAAGGAAGAATCCGGTCCCAATCATCATCATCATACAAATTTTGGGAATTTCGATTATCAAGTTTTACATTACTATCATTAATTGACGAAAATATTGATTGTAGAGAATACAGTTTTTAGCTAAGCTTATTCTATTAATTATCATTCTGATTCATTTATTTCTTGCTAAGTTGTGATTGGGCATATTACTTTGACCATAAGAATGCCAAATATGATGCTCGCTCACCATGACCAGTGGGACAAATCCCTGTTACTATAAAGGCTATAGGGGCTGGGATTTGCGAGATAATTGAGGATTAGATGATCATTCAATCCTTGCTTTCACATTAAGTAGAATAAGTGGATCATTAAATTAATTAATAAAGTAAAATTAGTGACCCGTAAATCTCATCTCTTCTTCGTACCCTAGATCATTTCCAATTAAGATTTATTCTTATCCATCAAAACAGCTTTAAAACGTGACATAAACCAACTTAAATCAGATTTTTAACCTCCACTCCTTTTTCGCTCTTGTTAAACGACATCGTGATTTACCAAAACTACACTACTCACGATCGGTTTCTCTGCCCGTTAGTGCATTTGTAAGGTGAATCGAGTTTTATAAGTTTAAAACTTGGTAAATGATTATTTAAAAGAAAATATGCATTAAGTTTTTGGCGCCACTGTCGAGAGCTAATTAGGTTTTAAATTTGAGTTTTGTATATATTTTATTTCAGTATTTGTTTCCTTGTAATAGCACAATCTACTGTTATCTCTTGTTTGATTTTCAGGAAACATGGAAATGGAGCCTGACACCGAGAACATGACAATAAGCGAGTACCTTGAGTATAAAGTTGCGAAAGAAAGGAGATTATGAGATGATGTTCGATATAGAAGAAGTCCAACAAAGTATAATGAGTTGGATGTTTTTGACCTCTTTCCACCAAATAAGAGTAAGACTTTTAGCTATCCGTACTCTCGTAACTTAACTCCTCCATACCCTTGTTTTCTACCTGTTCAACCCTATCCTAAGAATTATTTTGTATCTACTAATAAGAGCAACGATGTAGACATTGAAAATATGACTATAGCAGAATATAATCTATACGTTGCTAAACAAGGCCTAGGAATGAATCCACTCAGTAATCACTCATATGGTTTCACATCCCAATTTTTCGCTCAACCACCACACACACCTAACACTAGTAAGAAGGATTCTGACTTTGATAAAATCTTGGATGACTTATTTAGAACATGAGCTAAAAACATAAAGTAAATGGGGCATGATATAGTTTAGGATAGTATTTGGGAACAGGATGATGATTCGGAGGAGGATTAGGAGGAAGATGGTGATGATGAGGATACTTTAGAATGATGGTATATTACGGTCGAGGACGTAGAACGAATTAGGAAATTTTTTAATGATGACCCTTGATGTCAATAGACGAAACAGTGACAACCATTGACTCACAAGAACCCCTTCCACAGACCACACCACCTAATGATGATTATGTAGCACCGGCTACTAAATCAATTTTGGAGGAACTTTTGGAAGAATTCGGTGACAAGATCTTGAATATAGCCACGATTAACAAGGAGGCTGATCCTACTAAGGATCTAGAAGAGCTTGAAAGACTTCTAGCTATGAGACCTCAATCAAATTTTACGAAAATTCAGGTGCATTCAGTTATCATTAATACCGAGCCTTTCATTCATACTCAACTAATGAGTCCCTTATATGGAGTGTTTAAAACATCTAAACCATGTAAGGTAGATAGGGACATTACATCTCTTAGAAGGTATGCTTTCTATTCGTCATTTCCCTATCTTGTAGCTTACTTACACCCTAATGGTGTCTATTGCTACTTCCACCCACACTTGATCCCAAGGTGAGGGATGACACCAGGTTACCTAGTTACAGAAAAGGGTTAGAGTCAAGAGCTAAAGACTCAAACAAAAACAAGTGCTTCGTGGGAGGCACCTCATACCTATCTTTTAATTCATGTTTTGTATTATATTATTTCAATTTTTGCATATTAGTTGGTTTGTATGTTTTTAACTTAGTTTTGCAGGTTTTAACTGAAATAGAAGCAAATTCCTATCATCTAATCAAATCAATGTAAAATTGTTGTTTGAAGCAAGAAATTACGTCGTAAACCGAACTTAGTTACGGCCGATAAACAAGACGCATATACACAACGCAACGTAAAATCCCTTACCAGGTTACTCCGTAACATGCTTAATGAAATTTCTAAAAAAAGTATCATAATTGGATTACGGCGTAACCATGATGGTATACGCCTAACCTCTTCCTACAAAAACTTAAAATCAGTTTGAAACATTTGCTAAACCGTGTAAAAATGGTACATAAACTATGTTGGAACGTTTCTCTGGAAACCCTCACGAGACTTCACCTCGTCCACGTAGGCCACGAGTGGTTTAAAAGGCATATTGCATACCTAAATGCAACCGTGATTCTACGTAAGTGAGTTAGGATTATATGTCACATCTTTCGTATTATTTTTATCATCTTTTGGTATCTTGCTTTTCATGCTGCCAACGATATCTCTCTCTCATGACTTTGGTATAGCTTTCCTTGATAGCTACTACAGGTTGAAGCACGCGAAGTATGAGACTATGGCTACAGAGACCATGTGAAATCCGGATTCGTTGATACCACATGTTGATGTATGATGATGATTGTTCGAGGAATCAGACTGGAGGATTGGCTTAGAGCAATGTTGTCTCTCATCATTGGATAAGTGTAAATACACATATCCAATTATAGCCTAAAATAACCCAATAAAACCCTAAACATACCAAAATGGCAAAAATAATGCTTGTATTGTGTGTTTTTGTTGTTTGCAGTACGGATATATAGAAATCATAAGAAAACATTTCAAAAACGAGCAAGCACGGACACAAGAGATCAGAAGAGTCAAAAAGAAGCCTAAGATCAAAGCCGAAGCCAGAAAAGTCAAGCCTCAGTCAAATTCAGTCAAAGATAGTCAATCATGGTCAATAAAAGTCAACAAAGTCCAAAAATAACCCCTCACCTCTTAATGGGCCTTAAAAACCCTAATGGGCCCAATAACCCCTTATCCGGATCCTAAAGCCCAAAACAAAGCCCATTTCCTTTTATTATAAAACACAAGGGGCCATAAAACAAAAAAGAATTGTGCAATTCCTAAACTGTTTTATAACTAAAAAGAGAGGAAGAAAGAGAAGGACCAATTGGTGCAAACTCCCAAAGTCCAACAGTTTTAACTGTCGAAAATTGCGCGCCAAAACCTTTTACTGTTCACCCGTCGTCCCAAAGTTACCATTTACTCAAATCAAAGGGGTTTCTCAAATTAAGGGCTAAGTTGGTCAATTCAGAGGCGTGTTAGCACGAGGATAGGGAGATTTCAGTCAAATCAAAGGAATTATGAA
The DNA here is from genome assembly GCA_026074375.1 of Tanacetum coccineum. Taxonomy (NCBI): domain Eukaryota; kingdom Viridiplantae; phylum Streptophyta; class Magnoliopsida; order Asterales; family Asteraceae; genus Tanacetum; species Tanacetum coccineum. The sequence goes on from BQNB010085014.1 coordinate 21,449, forward strand.
GCTCTCTCTCTCAAAGGCCACGTTGTCAATGGAGAAAACACAAATTCATATGGGTTTTTGTACTAAATCACCCACAAAAGAAGCACAATGTCACATCAAAGGAATGCCAGCCTGGCAATCCTTAGATGTCCACAAATCAATCCAACGGCTATGAATAAATTCCCAATGATTGAAGAATCCAACGGGCTTGATTAAGAGGAGCGTGGGCAAGGCAAGAGGATCTGGAAGCTTCTCTACAAGCTATAAATAGCACTCACTCCTCACACACAAAGGGGAGATATCTAGTTTTTTTTTACCCGTAGCTTTTAAGAATAGATTTTAGCTTAATTTCACTTTAATCTTGTAATTTCCTTTTTAAAATTGTAAGCAAACCTTTTTATAATGAAATGCAATGGTTTTTTAATCTTTTCTAAATCTCTTAGATTCATAATCTCTCATTTTTTCTATTACGAGTGAAGCTAATGCTCATAAGCCTTATAAGCCTCTAATAAGCTCCAATAGTCAAATAAGCTCTTGATTTGAGCTTAACCAGTCTATAATCATACATAAAAAAAAAAAACCTAAAAATTAATTTTATATTCTAGTACTTTTGATTTGGACTTATAAGCTTATGGAAGGGGGATCTAGATGGCAGGAACCACCATGGAACTTTAACCCTAGCTTATTTAATAAGCTAGGGAGCTTGTAGCTGCCCATTATTGGTTCCTTTTGTTTAGCTAAAGGATAAAGTAAGTTTCTCTTTTCATTCTTCTCTTATTTCAGTTTAAAAGTGCTTAGTTATAGCTTAAATGTTTTATTATTGCTTATTTGCTTATTCTCTTTGCTTATTAGTACTTATTTGAGTCTTTTCTAGCTTAATCATCATAGTTGTTTATCTGTTTTTTCATTTTCTTATTTTTGAATAAAAGATTTACATAATTGTCCTAAAAAACTTTGAAAAACAAAAATTTACACTATAGTAAATCTCAAAATATATGCTTATCTAGCGATTGATCATGATTATCTAAGTTAGTTTTTAAGTTTTGGTAAAGATATTTGATATCCTGTATATTAGATTTATGCATTATAAGATTTAGTATTTCTATAGCTTAAATTGATCAATCAACTTTTTAAATGATGTTTTGGCAAATAACTTCAACCACTTTGACCTCAAATAGTCAAAGTGAGCCTTTTTTTACTTAAGTCAGTTGTTAAAACATTAGAGATTAGTAAATGATGAGTTTTCAAAAGTTAAATGTTAAATTTGATCAAGTTAGGAGTTAAAATTTGTGTTCTAGCACCATTGGCAGTTTTGCTTAGTTTAACTTGTGCAAATTTTTGATCTAAGCCTCCAAGGGCTAGATCTTGCTAGCATTGTGTTTAGATACACAATTTGAGTGTGTCTAAGTTCAAGGTTTTCCTTAGGAAACCTGCATCCTTTGTGTTGCACTTGTGCAAAGTGCACCAGTACTAACCAAAAGGTTAGTACTGCTGTTACAAGTTTGTACTGTCACCTTTAAGGTAGTTTTTAGTTAAGTAAGAGTAGCATTTAGGATCTTAGATTCAAGTAGGACTCAATTTAGGTAAAGCTTAATATAGATTAAGTTTTAAATTTCAGTTTCTAGCTTAATTTCTAGCTTAAATTAGCTGTCAAAAGTCATTCAAACTCATAAAAGCCAAAAACAGTTAGTAGTAGAATTTAGATTTTAGCTTAAAGTAGTAGGATTAATTGCTTAAATTAGTTGCTCTTAAGTTGTTTTGTCAATTCTAACAAAGCTTATTGCTGTTAATGCTTTTATAGACATTTATATCTTATTTGGTCTTAAGCCTTTTCTCCTAGATGTTAAGTTTGTCTGTTTCATCATAATTTTCAGTAGTTTAAAAGCATTCCTAGGTTAGATCTCTTTATCAATTTATAGATAAAGCTCAACTCAAGCTTCTAGAACACTTGTTCCTATTTTGGTTTGATCTTAAAATAAAGCTAGGATATAAGCCTTTAAGTGAAATTTAAGCCTTAAAGCATACTTTCTAGACAGCTTATCAATACTTTCCTAGAGCTTTATTACTTTAGTTTTAGCTTAAGGATTCTATTTATATTATAGTGCTTAATTCGTGTCCTTTATAAGTCTCAATATTTAGCTTTTCAAAAAAGATAAAAAAAAATAAAAAAAGAGCAAAAAGGGTTGCCACCAACAGCTCTAAACCCACAACCTCTAGTATGCATACCAAGAGTGTTGTTAACCGTTTGCTATAAAGCTCATACCATCCATATATTGCACAATACAATAACTAATACAAATTACGATTTCCTTTTCCTTGTTTATAAAAAGCCGTAGCTTATTAGGCCCAATTTAGTGCTTATTCGTTTAGCAATCTAGCTTTTCTTATTTTTCATACATTCCTGTTAGCATCTAAGACTTTTCCTGAATTTTTTAGATTTTTCCAGTTATTATTTTATTTTTAATCATTTTTCGAAAGTAAAAATCTTAAAAAATACCAATAGATAAAAAATAGAAAAAAGTTTTAAAAAAATTACAAAAAAATAGTTTTTAGTTAATTAAAAGATATCTTAAGATTTTAACATTCAAAAAATCATTTCACCACTTTTAAGAATTTAAATTTTCATATTTTCTTTTAGTTTTAAAATTTAATTTAAAAATAGAATTTTAATTATTAAATAATTAAAAAAATTTTTCTCTGCTTTTATATATATTTTTAGACTTTTCTAACTAAAAAATCATTTTTTACCAAATTTTTTATTACTTAATTTGCTAATTTTCTAGGATTTAATTAGAATAAATTAGTTTTTAATTCATAATAAATTCAAAAATAAACAAAAAAAAAATGTTTTTCTTTTTCTTAAAATTTTATTTTGTCCTATCTTAGGTTTAGAATTTTAGTTTAAATTTTTAGGGTTAAAATTTAGTTTACTTGCTTAAAAGTCGCGTTTTATTTGATTTTCGTATTTGTTTAATTGTTTAATTGTTTTTAATTGTCCAATTTAATTGTTGCTTTAGATTAACAAATCATCCAATTGCTTATTCAAATCAGAATCCAAGCTTAAACGAAGTTTCAATTTCACTAGTCGTTGGGGAAACGACTCGGGTGATTATACTTACCCGGTTTAATATACGTATTATATATTATTATATATATTTTTGAAGGAATTTTATCAAGGGTAACTTGGTAATTTTCTTAATTTCTCTTATTTAAAGATTATATTTTTAAAATATTTATAGTATAAAAAAAACAGCTATCAATCATACCAGCAATTCAGAGAATTTCTTGTCTTATTTCTATTCATTCCTTTAATTCATTTTCCTTAAGTATAAAAGTATAATTGTACAAAATCAAGTAGGGGGATGGGAGAGAAATAAACCGTTTGACATATGTTTTGCCTTCGATTTTCTAGTTTTCTTTAAAAATTATGCCAATTTTAAAATTTTTGACAATTTTTTCTTAAATAACTAGAATTAATCTTTGCCGAATGCACATTACCCTTTATTACTTAGTGAGATTTTAAGCCAATATTTCGTTTCCATCATATTACTCAAAAATCCACCGAAAAATTGA